>VZUA01106408.1:0-11541 GCA_013401035.1 Horornis vulcanius
TTTTTTTTTTTTTTTTTTACTCCAGGATTAGGAACTGACATCTCATTCTGTATCATCTGCTGGTCCAGTTTGGTGGTGAAGAAGTCACTGGCTCCTTTCACCTCCAAAAACTTCTAAGGGCATCTGCAAGTGCCAGAAGGAGGTTTACCGTGCAGCCACAGCTGGGCTGAAGGGCAGCAGACATTCTACAGAGCACAAGGTGAAATTAATTTCTATAAACAAGAGAAGCAAAATGCCAGATTCTTAAGAAAAGTGCCAGCAGACCTTTAATGGTGCTGGGAACCAGCCAAGCCTGTGAGTTACATTTCTTTTGAAAGAATCTTGTATAATGAAGCTGAAAAATATGCAGAGAGACTGACAGCAGTGTTTATTTTATTCATGGCCCTACATTTATCCAGGGAACAGAGGGGAAAAAAAAGCCATGAACTGACAAAAAAGATGGTGGTCTTCCAATAACACCATAAAACCTCACAGACCTAGAGCAGAACAGCAGAAAACTCTTGTTCCCTCTGCGTGGATATGGGGATGCTGCCCCTGCAACATCCAGTAGTTTTATAGCAAGTGATGGAGCACGCAGGGTACAGCAGACCTTGGAGGGAAGGAGCCAGGGTTTATTTGTTGAGGAGGGGGGAAGCTGAAGGGGAGGATGAAAAAATTGTATAGACCATGTTTTATAAGCAAAGTTTTAAAGGCCCCTTATTAAGCTTTAAAAAAAGATGAAGTACACTCACTACATTCTTTCTTTCCATGGATGGAACGGGCCAGTGAAAACAACTGACCTCAACTGTTCGAATCCTGTGTGTGTTGTTATGCAACAACCCAGCCAGTCCCCTGCACTTCTCCTGGGGAACTGCACATGGTAGAGAAGTTCATTCTTTAATTACCCTCCTGAATTTATTTTACTTACAGCTAACCTGCAGCTGATTGCTAACGTCAGCAACCATAACAGCAGTACAAAAATTATTCCCTTTTGCAACTGCACCTAATTTCTCTATACGATAGAACTCTGTATTCAGCTCATCTGGCTCGTTCTCTCACAGAGTATTTCTTTGGTTACATGGGTCTTCTACATGCAAGGGAAAGTTTTGGCTTTTTTTCTTTTTTTCAACAGGAAAAATAATTTCAAGTCTTCCATCACTGGCTATAAACCCAAGGCAGGCATATGGCCCCAGCTCTCCAAAGCCTTACACAGAGGAACTAATAAATTCTGATTCCTTGCAGGCTTGTCTTCTCTTCCCACCTTCTCTACCTCACCCCTTCCACAGAGGCCACTGCCCCAGCCCCCTCCCCAGGGTCCCCTTGCACAGGCAGCAGCTTAGCTCCTATTTCTGTCCTCCAACTACTGATCAAGCAGAAGGAAGCCAGCGCTGCGCCAGGTTCCCTGTGTGCAGACCACAGATCTTTCTTTGGCCTGGCTTGCCTAGGAACCAGCCAAACTTCCTTGGCAATCCCTGCCTAAAGCAGAGGAAATCTTTGGATTTATCGTCTCCACCAAGCCCTTAATTTTCATGCAACTAGGATTAAGTCAGCTGTCTGCGAGATCTTTCTTGTCACTGAAGCTGGCCAAAAGATTTAAGTTATTTTTGAGGAGGGGGTAGAACAGGACAGAGCACAAATGCAAAAGCAGTGGAAACCATGCTAAAAATATTTCAAAAATGACAGCATTCTCTTAATAGTTGTGTTGTACTTCTGTTCAGCTGAAAGGTGACTTGGGAGAGATTTTGACAGGCTTTTGCCATTTTAAGTATTTCAGATCCTGCCAATTTCTCAGCATTGCAAGATACTGGTCAAAACATCCTGGTTCAGCCAGTTAAGCACAGTTAATTATGGTCACCTCCTGACAATCCAGTGCTGTCCTGGGGCATGTGTATTCTTCCCAGGGAAAAAAAACCTGTGAGTAACAATTCAGGTTCACAGCATAAATAATCCCTGTATTAATTCAGTAGCCCACATCTCTTGCACAAATCAAAGGCTGATATTCCATTGCTTGTTTCCAAATCAGCCCATCACCATAGGAGCACCCAACTCTTACCAAAGCTTGAGCCAGCTGGAAACAGGCTCCACAGCTGAGCGAGAAAGAGCCACTTGTGGGTATGGTTGGAAGTGCCCAGAACTCTCCCTCCAGGATTTCTGCCTTTGTTTTGCATTCAAGAGATTTTCTGTGCTGTCGGTGACTGGTCCTTAATGAAATGGAATTCTCTCCAACTTCTCCCTCTCTGCCTGTAGGCACTGTAACTGAACTCTTTCAGAACATCAGAAAATTTGGAACATCTTCACTTTCTAATACCTCCAAAGCATCATCAGTAAACTAAGTCCTTACTTGGTAATTGTTTTTAATTTGGTGCACCCAGGGCACAGCACTGTCCTGCAGTCCCTCTCACTGAAGCCAGGGACAACACACAGAGTGGATCTGATCTCAGCAGCCCCCTCCATCCATCATTTCTCAGTGGTCTCACTCCCCTTGTTCTGTCAATTAAGTCCATTCCACTCCCCCTCTAAAAGGCAAGTCCTTGGTTTTTGGAATGCTGTCAGACTGGTCAGGTGAGTGCCAGAGATCTTCAATGGCATTTTCCTTTCCTCGACTTCAATATCACACGCTTGCAGTACCTGCAACTCCATTTCTGGCATGTTTTGAGGGATTGTTTTTGGTTTTAAGTATTTGGCAAGCCCAAGTTAAAGATGACATTTTTATGTCGTAAAGCTACACTGAGTGTTACATGCAAAACATTTGTACTAAAAACTCAAGACACTTTTCCAAGGCAACTTGTGCAAGCTAATTCAGCTTTCTTGTGGACAGATACAACTGTTAGCTTTCAGTGCTGGAGACTGCTATTTTAGCTGTTGTTCTGAAACAAACAAACCAGTCAAACCAGTCTCAATTTAGTTGACTTGAATTTAGAAAGGAGAACAGCTTAACTCATATTAACAAAATTCATAGAACTAAATGAAATTGCTTTTCTTTGGGGAAAAAATCAGCAGCTCACTCTTTGGAAGATATTTAGATGATGAAAATAATCTGCCAAACAGGAATTATTAAGGTAAGCTGACAAGCAGTGCTACAGCATCTCACAAAGGCATATCCAACACTGTTACCTTCAGGCACCGATCCCATGCCTGCCACCTCCTGGGCTTGGAATATTTCAGCTCCAGAAACATTCAGCAAAACTTAATTGTAATTAAGTGTCAGGGAAAGGGGAGTGAGGGATCTTTTCCTTCAGATAAAGTGTTACTACTCATAGTGTTGGTTCTGCTGCACTAAGTCTGCTACCAAAGGCAACAAAGAGAAAATTAATTGCTTCCCTTGGTTCTGACATAATCTCACAGACCTGCTGCATGTAATTATTAATGTGCTTCCCATAAAGCCCTCCAGGAACTCCCAGCCTGGGGCTCTAACTCCTGGAACAAACCAGGGATTACACAGCTCTTTCAGAGGGTGACAGTGCTCCAGATCCACTCACACTGCCAGGTCACACTGCTGGCATCAGTCACTGCTGGCCACGGCAGCACCGTGCTCCTGGGGCACTGCTGCACTTGGCACAAGACACGTCTGTGGTGCTGCTATTGCAACATGTCCATGCTGCTAATATTGCAACATGTCTGTGGTGCTAACGCCGCAAGCCTTTTTACTCTTTTAAGACTGCTGAAGCAGAATTAGGTGTGCTGTCCTTCAAGTTTTTGGAGACAAGCATGATTTGGAAGCATTGTAATAGAGTATTTATACTACCACATGTCAAGAACTTCATTTGAGAAAATTCTTTCAGTTTTTTTCTAAACATTTGTATTTCACTGAGGTACATGTGGAAGCACCGATCGCTTCCTTTCACTCTCCCAGGGAGCAGAAATCCCACTGATCCCATCCTGCCCTCACCTGCAGGCTGCAGTGCCCATTCCGTGGAGAGCTGCTAATAAACCACGTACAGGGAGTGCAGGAATCTCAGAGGAGCCGGCGGTGTCCCCAGGCAGCAGCTCAGACTGCTGGCTTTTGTGATTATTTGTGCTTCTTGTCTTCTCCATGTAATCTGAGTGTGTCAGTGAAGAAGAAGTTCATTATTACAGAGGCTGTAGCATGTCAGGCCAGAATTTTTATGTTAATTCCTTGAAGGGAGACTGCATTCCAACAAAGGAGTACCTTTGGAATTAAGCTCTGTCTATCCTATGAATATATTATATATTTTTAAATGAAAAAGACCATATAAGAGACAAGTTTGGGTTTGGTACCAAACACTCCATTCAGCTCTAAACATAGACCCAGACAAGCGAGTCTTTTTAAGGTCATTGATAACAATGTAACCCCCAGCAGGTACCTCTGTGCAGGTATTTGAACTGCAATGACTCAGAAATTGTTTTGTTCATGCAAAGGCTCTCACCTGAGCAGTTAATTCTCTAACAAAACCCTGCCACACCTGAAAAACCAGAGAGCTTAATGCCACCATTTGGAACTGCACAGGCAGTGCAGCTGCTCTTCTAAAAGCAGCTTAGGAAGCTTAGAGGAGCCTTCAGAGCAGCCTTAGAGCAGCCTTCAGGAAGATTTTTCTGCACCGAAGCCTGATTATCCCAATTTTTTTTTCCTAACTTGGGGACGTTTTGCTTTGAAAAAAAAAAAAAAAATACAGCTGAAGAGCATCAAAGTAAATGTTAAGAGTTAAGAAGTTCTTCCACTTCCATCCACTGTCACCATCTTTCTAAAGTCACTTTCAACTTCACCTCATCTGAAGTCTTCACATGATTTTCTCCCAAATTAATATAATACAATAAATATGATATAATTCATATCATCCTCTTCATATTATCAAAAAATATTCTCTGAAGCCCATCTTAAAGGGCTAAAATTGATTCTTCACATTAATAAGCTAATGAAAACATTATGGCAATTCTAAAATGATAATTGTTTCATGGCCTCATAAAGACTCTCTTCTGGAGAAATTATATTCCAGAAAGCCAAAGCTTAGCTGATTTATATTCCAGAGGCAGGGTGACTCAACAAACATTTATACCTAGAGCTTCAATCTGTGCAGGGGAACAGAAGCATCCAGTTGATATGAAATGAAACAATGAAAACAAGCAGCAGAATCCTAATTAAATGCCCACTCCTTCTGTGCTTACTGGGAAGCTCTTCTTACACCCACTCAAAGGAGAACACTTGGCTATTGGCAGAGAAGAATTTTCAACACTCCAGCAATTATTCCTTAAACTTCTCATAGCCTGAATTTGAATCCTGCTAATTCAGGATCAGTGCTGTGCTTGGGAACAGTATTCCACAAAATACATTTGAAGCTGGTGAAGCACACAGCTGTCTCCCCAGCCCCATGAAATACAATATTTTGTCCCAAAGCAGTTGTGCTGTGAGCTGCCATCAGCACAGCTCTGCTCCACTGGCACAGGACACACCCCCAGCTCCAGAGGACTGGCACTGGCAGAGGCTGGGCCAAGCCCCTGCCTGGAAGCTGTCACTGACCCAGGGACACAAATCACAGCCAAGCTGTTCCTCCTGCTCACAGAGCTCACCCACACTCTGCTCCCATACAAACAGCTCCAGGAGGGCATCTCCCAGACAAAGGCACAGCAGAAAGCAATCTGGATTCATGTTTATTGAAGCCAGTAATTAAAGATGTCCTCGTTTTGCCAGCACTAGAAAGCAAGGTTTCACATGACTGCATACTGCACCTGGTTAAAGCCATACAACTGGACTAAGGTTTGTTTCATACATTTGCAGTCCTAATTGTAAGTTGGAAGAAAAACCAATAAACTTAGTATACAGGACAGTGAACTTTCATTTACAGCATGTATATTGTTAAGTTCACAATGTACAGAGCAGTCACTTTCAACGTAGTTAAATTAAATAAAATACGAAATTCTGTTCAGTTTAAACAGTTGGTTTTTTTTTTAAATGCCAATAAAAAAAGTGCAAACTTAAAATCAAGCAGCATAACCACAGCATTTTTATGAAGGGCCAATCTTTAAAGTTTTCTATTTGCTTCAAGTTGAATGCTTTCATCTTTTGTTTTCTTAGTTTAAACATGAACAGTAGATGCAGTCACTATAATGCATATAAATATAGGCATATAATAGTTTAAACAGTCTACCATACAAATGTATTTGCAAATAAAATGAAGTTTCACTTGAAAATGTAAAGGCTGTTTGCATTTGGCCTTTGGTTCCAATGCTTGAAGACACCAGAATAACAACTGTGCAGCTCACCAAAGCCAGCAGACTTTGGCACCCACAGGATGCTACATTACTTACTTACACCTCTTGTCAGTAAACTAGGAGCATTCACTTGCAATTAGAAACCGAAAATCTGTCCCTGTTTTGTCTTTCTGCAAAGCTGGTAAGTTATCATACAGTAACAGTTTTGATCAGTTTTAGTATACTCAACATTTTTATACATCTGGAAAATACTTCAATTGTAAGTTTTAGCCATATTGCTAGAAAGTGCTTATCAGGTTAGATGACAAAAAAAGGCCGTTTCAGACTGAGGTTTTCAAACGATGCCATTACAATCACACACTTCAGTTTTCCTGTCCAATTTTTGATGGTTTAGTCTCCAATCTCACTTCAGTGTCAGGAGGACGGTGTGTAATTACTTCTGGTGTGGTAACTTGCAACTGGCACCCGTTACACCAGGAAGTGCATCCACATCAACATCAGCCAGCCACAGTCTTAGCCTAACTGTTATCTAGACAACAGTATAACTTCCGGTCATACCATTTCTTAAAAAAGTAAAAAAACCCAAAAAAACCCAAAAAAAAAAAAAATTTTAAAAAAAAAAAAAAAAAAAACAAGAACAAAAACAAACTGGCACAAGTAACATACTCATGTTAATGTTTGTCAAAGAGGCAAGTAAATACTCTTAGCTTTCTAGATGTCTAGACAGACTTGCACAAACAGCCTCTTGCTGTAACATAGGAGTTGAGGTTAACACCCAGCACTGTGTTAGTGGTCAGTCTAATTCTGTATATTTAAGTAACAATATATATTAGGGAAGTTATATCCAGACATCAGATTTAGTACAAGTTCATATCAATAAAAAGTAAACTCTGTATAATTCAAATTGTGGTTTTTCCCTTCAGCATTAAGCGCACAGAATATGCTTGGTATTTTTAATTTCTGGTAGTGTGTCCACGTAAAACAAGCATACCGTGTATAAAATCAAAGTGCCATTTCCATAACCACTGCAGTTGTGTTTGTACAGAAGGAGGGTTTATGTGACCATGGACAGGGTTCCCTTAGAGCAACAGGGACAACCACAACCCATCTTTCCAAATGAAATGCTACATGAAAGAAAATAAAAAACTTCTTCAGGACGTCTATCGTGTACACATTCATACTTTTTTAGGTTACCTTCAGAATTGGAGATGGCTGCACCTGCAGCAGATGTGGCTGGAACTAGGGCCTAGAAAGTTTTTTTAAAAACCTCCATAGGTGTAAGGCAGGAATCCATTTTAGCTTGGTAGCTAATGTTTAGTTACAAAAGAAGTAAGAAAGAAAAATACCGAGAGTGTTCTGTAGCACATTTCATTATGGGAAAATGATCCATCACCCACCATTCTTCATAGGCCAGCCTCTTGGCATAAAAAAGGCAGAAGCTATCAGAAAACAGGATTTAAAATTAAATACAAATTGCCAAACTACTGTTCTTCAAATAAAACCAAACAGTGACTGTTTGTACTACAGTGCACAATAAGTTCAAGCACCTTCTAAAGACACATCACATACTGTGCCAGGCACTTGGAGCTAAACAGGTTTAGTTTCTCCCTTTGTCAGCTACACCAGAAAGGGTATCCACACTCTTAAGACTTCTTTAAAAACTAAAACAAGATTTATAACAAGAATAAATTCCCATGGTTCTTAGTGTTTGGCCTGGAATTCTTCAATGTAAAGTAGTCTTTTAAAAACAGTGACTATTTACCCCCTGTGAAACACAGGATTTGACAACATTGCTCCTCTCCAGTCAATCCAACATTCTGGTTTCTTGCTGTCCCAAATTCGTTTCCCCTTTTAGGGTTCCATTCCCCACCTCAGCTTCTTTCCCCCAATTAATGCTGTTCCACCACCACCACTCCAAGAATATAATGCATTGCAAACATACAAGTAGCCAATTCCAGTAATGCTGAAAGAGGTTTCAGTTCTCTTTCTTGCCTCATATGCAGTCAGTAGTACTTTAAAGAGAATTCTCCATTTTGCTTCTCTGTGTTCTTCACAACAGGAAATGCAGCTGCACCTGCTTTACCTCCAAACCAAAAGAATTGCCCTATATAAACTCTAAATGGTTATCTTATACAGAGGGATTTTATATGCAAACTTCCTGAATGTGCACTTTTTACTGGGACAAGGCAATGATGTAGTGAGCTCATTTCCCCTGCCCGAGAAAACTGATAGCATCTGCCACAGCAGAAAATTCCTGGTCTTATCAGATCACTATACATAGTTATTTGGTCATTTACATCTGCATTGTTCTGCCCTATCAAGCCTCGTTCTCTGTTGGAGTAGAATTTGTTGTTACCATGGGGTCAGGCTTGCGAGTGATCCTGTCCAGCTCCTCCTGAGCATTAGCCAAAACTGTCTTTTGTCCTGGAGAGAAAAAGGACACAAAANGGTCCTGTCTGAATAGCTGTGAAATGTTTCAACCAAGAAGCACAAGTGTAAAATAAATCACTTTTAGATGACAATATATTATTTATTTCTCATTATTTTGCCACCTCCCCAAGGCCACAGAGCTTGGCACAATGCATGGTATTTTTTGTGTAAAAACTGATACTCAGGCTTGATTCACTTTAAAAAGAGGAAATGCTAAACTACACAGCAGCAAAAAGCACAAGACCACCAGTGATATGTTTATAGCAACTAACATTTAAAAATAACCATATTTGGAATTTGCAGTAAAAATCAACCATACACAATTCTATTATTAGCACTGATAGCAAGGACTTTATTTAAACCCAGCTTTTAAGCACAAGGTATGTAGGACACCTGCTAAAAAAAGAAATCCCATTTATTTGGTCGCATTTGTACTCACTGCATTTGAATATGAAACAACTAACAGGAAGAACTCTCATATCTGCAGCCAATGCTTCCCTTAAAAAGGGGACAGGAATTGCATATTCATGTAGTATCTCCAAGCAGTCATTTCAAAGGACTTCTTCAATTGAAACCAGACACACTGAAGTATTTCATGGAAAGGCGTATCTTACATTTCTATATTAGACTCAAAACTCTTTAACAATTCCCTAACTGAACCATCAGCTTACTTCCGTGTTTCTGAAAATTATAAACCCACAGACAAATTCATCACCAAAATTGGAACAATATCTTCTAATGCATGGAACATACAAGCATTTAAGATTAAAAAGCTATATTTTTAGACAAAAAGTAGATTATATAACCATGTACAGCTTCCTTACACAGTCAAAGAATTTAACAAGCATCTGTTTTCCAGCTCAAATGTGTGTGAAATATTAGGTGGATTTTTTCCAGGGTACATGCTGAAAACATTAAGAAGGCAGGATTTGACTGTTAGAGATTCAAGTGTTTTTTTCCAAAGCACAGAGACATAACCAAGTTAAAAGGTTACCTTGAATCACTAGGAAGGTTTTAAACCTAAGCAGTAGTCATAAGCCACAGCATTGTACATAGCATCTAATCAAAGCAGGAGTACTTGAGCAAAATTTAGGAATTAGTACATTAATTAATGTACTGTAACAGAACTTAAAATACAAAACACTTCACATGTAGACTAAGCACCTGGGAGTTAAAAAAAGCCTAAACCCTAAAACAATAAAAAGCACACAAAATCCTCACTTAAACAAGAGCAGATGTAAACTAAACCCNTTAGAGCAGATCTAAACAAAAACTGTGACTTTGTTTTTTATGCTGGAAGAACTGGGTACTTAGGACTCCAAAAAAACACAAAGCTGTGTCCTGCAAATACCTCATGTGGACAGGAAAAACTCTCCCAATGCAGGGAACACTTCCCTTTATCATCACAGGGAGCACCTTCCAAAGGAGAAGAAATACAAGGAGCTGTTTTAAAGAAAGTAAGAGTTTCTCCTGAATTATAAATGAGAGTGACAGTTGCTTTCAGTTTCCCTACAAATCCGTCAAGGAGTGATGGCCTCATTCAGTGAGATGTGTTGTGGACAATTACATCCCCAGTTGTGTACAATTAATTCCCCTTGCCAGATCACAGTGAAAGCAGGGAACCCGAGTTCTTTATCCTCTGGACCAGAATAGAGAAGGAAGGTAGCCTTAGAATTTGCAAGAATCTTCTGGCGAATGTAAATGAAATAACTGTGTGACTATAGAAGTTAAGATGCAGAAAAATAATCCACCACAGAAAAAACCAATTGAAGTTTTTTGAAAAATCATGGTCTAGACATCAAAAAGAGTCCAGAAACAAAGGCAAACAAGAAGCACTGCACAGCAGAAAAAGTGGACATGACACTGCTCAGAGGAGAGGTTGTTCTGAGGTAAGAATTGTCACCGTAGAAACCAATCCATCAGTGAGTGAGGTTGACCAGTACTGTTGAGACCCACAGTGTTGCTCTCACCCTGGGACAGAATCTCAACGTTTCAACCTCAGGCTATTCCTAGCTATGAGAAAAACAGATGGTCTCTTTAAAGCTAAATATTTTTGTCATCAACCTTCTGAAAACGTCAGGCTCTTTAAACAGTTCAGACATGTGAAATGCCTACAAATAATTTTAGCACATTTACTCACACAGAAGGTGCTGCTGGAAATAATGCTTTCTCCAAGATGTCCTGCTCAACTCTTCCACAATGGAACAGGTCATCTCTTCTGTTCTGACCAGCACCAGGTACCTCACAAACCCAACAAGAGCTTTTCAGAGAGCAGCATGAGGAGCCCTTACCTTCTCAGCACAGTTTAATCTTACGCTGGTTCATGTAAGGTGTGAGCACAGCAGGTGACAAGAACAGGCCCCTTCTCCTGTGACTGAAAGCCAACTGCTCTGTTCCCAAAGTCAGGAAAGGAATGGGAGCTGCCAACTCAATGTAGCCAAGAAAAGCCAACCTTGAGATCATTCAGGAGAAGCAGTTCCACCCAAGAAAGAGAACTGCTGCAGCACGTACTACAATGAGGCAGATCTGCAGAGCTGAGTACAATATTCTAGTCATTCATGTCCAGGACAAGAATAAGCCAATGATGGGAACTAATGAAGAAACTAGTGGGGAAAACAGAGCTCAGCCTCTAGCAGGAGTCTAGAAGAGAACTTGTCTAATTTAGTTATCAGAATCAAGAGAGTTAAGGAAGGATGTATGATTGCTGTTTCTACACGTTTCAGGAGCAAAATTATCTATTCCAATTAGAAGTTAATGCTGACACAAGGAAAAAAAAAAGCTTGTTATCTTTGAAAAGACCTGGAAGGCACAGTGTTCTAGAAGACTGAAAGAGAGAAGAGTACGTCCCATTACAGACTAGTTTAACATTTTTTCCAGAAATTTTAGTTATGTTTTAGGTGCTTAGAACAGCCCACCAGCACAACAACTAACAGGGTCTGTCCCGACAAGTTCTGATAACTAAAT
>VZUA01106528.1:0-10029 GCA_013401035.1 Horornis vulcanius
CCCTTAAAAATAAACTCATTTCATTTTTGGGAAGTCAACAAAACCTAGTCCTCTCATTTCTTGTTTAATCTGATTTAAAAAGGAGGCCAAAGAACAGGTTCAAGGCTGTATGATAGTTTCTTGATATATTTCCTCAGTGGCCTGAAACATCTTTTCTTGCTTCACCATTAGAAGACCAGACTGGACACATCCCTGAGTAACCTTGTTTTGACCTCATATCTCACCCTACTTTGAGCAGGTGGTTGGACTGGAGACCTCCTGAGGTGCCATCCAACCTGAATTTTGGTCCTATGTCATTCCTCAGTTAGACAACAGCAATCACCTGGGTGGAAGACAAACCAGAAATTCCCTTCAAACATTCTGCTGCACCACATGAAGGATATAGTGCCATTCCAGTAGAAGCCCCAGAAATGTTTTGGGATTTGCCTTCCCACCTGTGTTGCCTCATTCTGTGCCAGCATTTACTATATTCCCTGGCTCACAGGCTCACTTTTGGCTGGCACACTTCCTTTTGGTATTAGCACGTTGTCAGAAACATTCAGGGAGTGGAAAGGAATCGTTTTTTCTGCCATTCTGCAATGGTTTTAGTAGAGAGTGCATATTTGGGTTTAAAATAAGCTTCAATTGTGCCCTGTCTTTGCCTTGCTGTGAAACATCCCCAGCCTAAAAATCAGCTCATCCCTTCTGGAGGTAACAGCCAGACTGTTGTCCCTGGTCAGCTGGTTCTCCTGAGAGATATTTGAAGTGCACTTCTACCACCTGTTTCTGGAAGTCCCTTTTTTGTTATCAAGCGTGTTATTACCTACTCTAAGTCCAGCCAATTTTTTATGCTCTCTGCTTGTGTTTTGAATTGTGGAGGTCCAACTTCCAGCCAACATTTGCACAGTTTTTTGTGCACATTTCCATGTCACCTTCTCCCTTCAAGATTGATTAGTTGGACAATTTTTAGCTTCTTTCTTCCTTGACTTTTGCTTCTTATACTGACAATTTTCCACTGCTAACCTTTCCTCCCCCTTCATAGATACTGTTATTATTTCTGGTAAAAATCGCACTATTAGTTGTCCACAAATTTTTAAAAACTGCTTATATTTTTACCTCTAATCTTTGTGACTTCAGTTCACTCTTCTCTGCCATTTGGCATGACATTTATGCATTTATGGCATATTGGAGACTGTTCTCAGGTTAACTATATTTTTACTGTAGTTCATTTCATGATCAATTTTTCCAGCTATCAAAAACTGACTGTAGAAATTGTCTCTGGTTTCTGTCCTCCCCCATCCCCCCACATTTTTTGGCAGCTTCATCTGCTATGCACACTGAATTTCTCATATCTAATTATTCAAAAGTGTCATGCATCAGATTACAATCCCATTTTCCAATTTGTGTGTTAAACAGAGTACTGTAGTTACAGGCTCCTGAGAATCAACCTCCATCCTCCCCACGAGTGGCTGCTGCCTGCTACACTCCTTCCTCTACAGAATTGGCTGAGATAAAATTAAATATCTCCCTGGGTTACTTGGCCTCTTTGCACTGATCCATTAGTCCACATCCAGCTGAGTCCAGAAATTAGTTAATTGCTGATTTATCCTAAATGTTTTATTGGTTTCTGGTTAGGTGAGGAAGGAAAGTGTCCTCAGGACTTCTGCCAGAATTTTTTTTTCCCTCTTTCTAACTCTAAGCTATGACCCAGAGCTGGTTCAGGCTGATGATTGACTCCAAATTGAATGTGAAAGATACCTATAAGAACTTCATTTCTTCACAATGAGTAAATTCTGCAGCAGTTTGAAAGCTGAGCCACTGTACTCGCCTGCCAGCAATCCCCATCTCTGTTTATCTTCCCATCCATTCACTTGAACGGTGATGTTAAATTAAATAAGCTTCCCAGGGAGGTTTTCCTTTAAATATAATGAGCTTTTGTAACATATGAGCTGGGAGAAGTCAACATCTTCCCTTGGGGCCTCTGTGGGTCTCAGATGAGGTTAAAAAAGTGTTGTAAATGTTGGGCTGTAGTCAAACTCTCTGGCTGCTCTGATACTATGGCTTGTGATATATTTGATTTTTCTTCTGGAGCTGAATTTTTTTTGTCCTTTCACTTCTTCTCATACTTGACCTAAAATTTAACCTTCTCCTGGCATTATCCATATCCTTTAACACCTTCCATTCCCTGGAAATCAGGTTAATAAAAACCTCTTTAATTCATCCTACACCTGCAGTCTGGGCAGATATTTGTCATTGCACAACAAACCAAATATTTTCTGACAAGGAATCATATATTTCTTTCCTGGAAAGGTCTTGATTCCTGTTTATATTGCTTTTGTAGAAATGAAATCTTGCTTTAAATCCTTCTGGCCAACAGGTTTATGATTCAAAAGGATTTTGACACAATGGAATAGTAGTATAAGATGAATATAAAGAAGTGAGGATAAATGCAAAGTTTNCAGGAAAGATCTGAAGGCGTTTGTAGAATGATCAAAAGTGATATAACCAATCCCTCCACTCGCTTCAGCCCCAGCAAGGTCTCAGTTGAATGCCCTGCCCAATTTTCAGAAGTGAGTTTCAGAAAATAGATGGAGCTACAGGAATCCACAGGAGACCAACAAGAGTGGTCAGAGCTATAGACAATACCACCTGTGAGGAAAGGCTGCAAGAATCTAAGTTGTTTAACCTTGAGAAGACTGAGGAGAAATCTTAAAGGATTCATCCAGTATGAGATTGGCTGCCATAAAGGTGGCAGTGAACTGCTCCATAGGTCCCCTGGAGACAGAATGGGAAGAGAGGGGCTTAAATTTCAGCAAGGTATAACTAGGAAAGATGTTAAGCAAGTCTTTAAAAAGAATGCTAGTGATAACTGAACATTTGGATGGACTTGAATAAAGCTTGTTGGTGTCACACAGCATTTTTAGGAACAGGTGTACATTCAGCACTCCACAAAATGCCTAGCATCTGTCCCTTGTTTGCCAGTCCTCTGAATATCCAAATACTCTGCCCAAAACTTGTGCACAGTGATTGATTCTCCCCCTCTGGAGTTTAAGTGCCGGCTTCTGGGATTTACTTCCTTGTGACTGATGTCCATGGCTTTTTGTTCTAACACTGAGGAAGATGTTCCTGCCTTCTAAAGGCAGGCAGAGCAATGGACATTGCTGCTGCTCCTGTCCTTTTATCTACAAAGTGTAGGAAACCTTTCTCCCTGAAAGGCTTTCAACATCCACCACCCACAGGAATGCTCAAATCACCAGATTACAGGATGTTCTGCCGAGGAGCTTTCTGTGCTCCCTCTTGGGGCTGGCCACTGCATTTGAACTAATCAATATTTACTCTGAGAGGCAACAAAAAAAAAAAAAGGCATGACAGTCCAGCCTCCAAATTACTGCATCCCACAGAAAAGCCTGGACTCTGTCTCCAGTCTTCAATCCAGGTAGTACTTCATATTTCTAAATATGTCTTTGCCCGTAGGTCCACCCCAGTGAAATCCCTGCCTTTTGCCCTTGGGCTAGTAGACTTTCCCATTTTTCATCACTCCTGCATTATGGATCCTCCATGTCCTTCTTCATGCTCCACACTGGTGGAACAGAGCCAGGAATGTGCTTTCTTGTCCCTGCTTCCCCTCCATCATCTTCTGACACGAGGGTGGGCATTTAAACTATTTTTATGTGATGTCGTAGCCTTAAAACTCATTTCTAGATTCCTCATATTTCAGTTATTTCAATAAATTCTCTTAGCAGCAGGTGTTATTCACTCCCCATCCCACTCTACCTCCTGCTTTTTTTGCTCATTGATACTTCTGTACCTAACAGTTGCCAATAACATTTTTTTTACTCCTTACTCCAAGGACATTCCTCCTCAGCAAAATCAAAGTCTCTTTTTTCACTTGTGGATGTGTGTGTTTTCTTGGGGTTTTTTTTGCACTTTTTTTTTTTTTTTTGGGGGGGGGGGGGGGTTTTTTGTTTTTTTTTTTTCTTTTTTTTTTTTTTTTGGGGGGGGGGGGGGGTTTTTTGTTTTTTTTTTTTCTTTTTTTTTTTTTTTTGGGGGGGGGGTTGGGTTTTTTGTTTGTTGTTTTTTTTTTAATTTCCAAATCTTCCAGCTTAAAGCATTGTCCTGTTTGTGGCTCATTTAAACACATTAGTCATAGGGAGGAAACTGTGGAATTGAAATCCTTTTACTGCCTACATGAACCTCACATTGTAGGCTAAGTGTTTAATCTTCAGATATTTCCTTTTCCTGCCTTGGAGAAAGGGGGAAGAGAATGTGGGTTCTGTTCCCCAAAAACTAGTGATATGACAAAATTAATGATATAAAACTGAGCCTAAAGGAAACCTGCATGGAAAAGACTCAATTCAGAAAGTATAGAGATGCTCTGAAGAAGTCTCAATTTTTCTGCTTCCCACAATTAAGGAACAGGAAAGTTTTGAACCCTTTGGTACTGGTAACTGAAGTTGGAAATCACTGCAGGGATCCAAGATCTCAGGCCTACTTTGTAATTTTAGTATCTGCAAGAGGTTTAGAGAAGAGCCACAATTTAGAGCAGCCCTCCCAGTGTGTATCTTTAAGTGCATAATGATTTCTTGCCTGAGGTTCTTTGAAATTTCATCTGAGCCATCTGTCCACCACTACTCTTCCAGACAACTTAGTGCTTATAGGCCAAGGCATTCCTCCTCACAGTGTGTGCTGGGATAGATATCAATTTTTGCTTACAGAGAAACAAGGTTTTCAGATCACTTCCTTTTGGAATGGTCAGTAGTGCTCTTATTCCATAAGGCTATGGCACAGGACTGTGAAAACACAGCCTCTGGCAGTGCTACCAGTCAGGACACAAGCGTGAAACCATTCCCAAGGCAGGCTGTATCAAACATTTTATGGGAAGTGGTCTTGTATGTCTGTTTATTTCTGTTTTCCTTAGACTCTGACATGCCTTGTCTGTAAAGACTGATCTTGAGTCACCTGCGCAGAACGTGGCCTTTGACCATCCACCACAAAAGACTCCAGTGCCAGAGCCACACAGATTCTTCATCTCTGTAACTAAATCCAACCAGCCCCTTTGAAGACCTGGAAATACAATGATTGGGATGGTTTGTGTGTAGAAGTCATAAATAGGTTTTGTTAGGCTGAGCAGGATAGACAAAATGCTTGGCATTTACAACTTAAATGTCAAACTCTGGTAGCACTCCCAGAAATAATAATTAAGTAGGAACTAAATGGATTTCTTTAATTAAAACATTTTGCCAGGAAAATAACACTGATAGGTACTTCACTTCCAAGAACTTCATGTCCCAGTGAACTGACCAAGGGTTACTATAACGAATTTCAGCAAATGCCTCCACACCCATGACAGGAACTCACTCTCAGTGCAGTTTGGGTGGCTCAGTGATGGTGGAACAGCAGAGAGCACAGTGTGAGCTGCAGGAGCCACTTGGGAAGGTGACTGCTCCAGGGAAGGTCTTGTGGGAAGCTCTGCACTGGTGCTGCCCTGCTGTAACACCTCCTACAGACTCAGTCCCAGAGCAATTCCTTTTAAGTCCCACTCTGTGGGTATTCCTGCAGTAAAGAGGTGAGGAGGGGCCCAGCTCTTAAAATGCATGCAGTGGGCAGAGGTAACCCCACCCTGTTTGGGAGCTGAGGATGCTTTGCAGCTGCAGCCACGCTGGTTTAGAGCACTTTGTTCAGAGCAAGAGGCACCAGTGAAAGCAGCTTGAACTTGTCAGCTCTGCAGCATGAGAATCACACAACCTTTTTAAACTCATTAGCTATAGAATGAATGTAAAGAGACTTGTGTGACATTCTCTAATTTAGTGGAAAGGGAACATAGAAACAAGCTTAAACATTGTTCCTTTCCTCGACCTGGTGTTTCACCTAACACAGATTTTCCACAATACCAGAGATCACAGCAAGCAAAGCTCTCAGGGCAGGCACCTGAGTGCTTGGAGCATGAGCTCTGCAGCCTCCAATTCTGTGTAGCTGTTAACATACAGGGACTATGAGGCCATTGCACACTAATGGTAAAGTAATTCTTCAGTTAAAACACACAACTCTTAAACATATTTTTCTGAGAATGAGTTTTTGAGTACAGGACATACTTAGATACATTATTCCATACCGGCATGCTTGAAGTGTATTAAGTTCACAGCTTTTACCCATCTGACAGGGCATTTTGTAGGGCCTGTGCTTCTGAGCTGTTTTCCCTTAAGACTTCTTTACATATGCAAAAAATACTGAAAATCTGTGTGGAAGCTCTGGTGACAAATCCTTTGAGACTATGACATGACGAAGGAACAAGCCATCTCAATGAATAATTTTGCAGTTTATTAGCATAGTGAAGTGTTTTGATTACTTTTGCTTAAGTGAATGACAAAGGAACCCTTTTATCATCTACCCTGCTCATTTCACTATTATTTGTCCTATTGAAAGCTATCTTTTTTTTCAATTAGGCATAGGCATAGCACATTCTTAGGACCAGAGGTGTTATGACACTGATATTAATTAAAAGGCTACTACAGAAATAAAAGATAATCATGTGATTGAGCTGTGTGTCTCAGATGTTCAGAATCTAGAAAAACAAACAATCTCAGAGGGGGAAAGGATATTTATATTTTAGCCTTCAAAAGTTGCAAGTGCTCAAGGTATCTGTGTGACTTGTTCAGTTTGCCATGCAAATAGAGCATATAATAAACCTTAATGACTCAGCATGAGAATAAGGGAGAAGACAACAATATTTCTTACCTCTCCAGCTGGTTAACTCTCCCAAAGCACTGCTCACAACCTGGCTGGGCTCACTTCAAACCATCTAAACACAGGCTGTCTCAAATGATAGTAGATCCTCATGTTTAGCCAGCTGAATCGTGTCCTTTTGTGTTTCTAGAGGACATTGCTGTTCATATCAAAATCTATTGTGTTTCTGTTAGAAGGAGTGTGAAAAAAACCAGCATCTGCCTTCACTAAATGCACTATTTCTGCAAGTCACAGGGAGGGAATCTTGCCAGGCTGCCCAAAATCTCAAATACTGTTTTTAAACACTGTAATAGAGCTGAAGCATGAAGGAGAATTGCAGTTCTCCTCCCTATGGTCAGACTGAAGGAGATGGTGTGTGATAATCCTAGGTGTATTTATTGACATTAAGGAGACTAATACTGCAATGATAAAAATTCAAATCTAGCATCAGTGAGAAACACCTCAATGTTTTCACCTTGTGAAAATTTAATAGGCTATCATGGACATTTTCTGCAGTGTAATGGGCCCAAGTGCCAGCCATACAAGCTTTTCCTGTCTGGGAACCAAACTGGAAAGTTTTCACACTATTGTATTTGTAGAAACTAGCTATCAGATTGATTTTTTTTTTTCTCTTTTCAGTTTTTTCCCCTTCTTTTAATTTTTTTTTTTTTTAATTTGCTCACCCTTTTTTCAGTTCCCCACTTTTCCCAGGACACTGACATCCCATCTAACATTATCTGAAACAGAATCAGATGTACAGGGCTACCCTTTTTCTTCTATGCATTAACCCCTACAAAACTGAATGGGAATGAAGGTAGGGATAGGTCTGTATAATCTTACCTGAATTCCATTTACCACACTTGGCAACGCAAAAGGAGGATCTTCATTTGGGTTCTTTCTTACAGTGGACCCAGTGGGAGAGCTGGGTGTATAATAGACATTCTTAAGAGAAAAAAAAGGTATCTGCATTACAGAAATACATATATATATTTGATTTTTATATGAATTGACATGCATACAGGCTAATAATGATGTTTTAGACATCACTCTTGCATTAGAGAGTGTTTTGAACAGAATGCTGATCTCTGCAATGTGAGGCAGAATCAGCATGGTTTTTTTTCCCTGTGGTTAACCTTGTAGTTATTTTAGGTGGTGTTTTTCTGGACATGCTGCACTGAAATGAAAGGCAGAACTGCTTCTCTGTCATGCCCCTGTGTCTGTGTATATCCACGAGGGGACGTGCCCACAGTGGTAGCTGCAGACGGTGCAGACAGAGCCCTGCTGCCCCTGCACACCCCAGAGTTCAGCTTTCAGAGGCTTGGCACAAAGTCTCCTGGCTTTGGAGCCTCTCACCCACATGCTGGGCTGGAGTAAAAATTCAGCTCTTTGTGCAGGTTTGACGTTCAGCATGAGGTCATTATTCAAGGCACGGGGCTTTTGTCAGACCAAAGCAATCCAAACCCTACCAACTCCTCTTGGACTGCTCAGCTCCTCTATCCATGGAAATAGAAAAGAAAAAGTAAATCCATATGTGAAGAGAGCATCCAATCCTAAATTTATTTCCTGGGGTGATCTTTGGGTTGGAAGGCTTGACCTTCCCCTTCTAATGACTCTCTAACAGGTTTGAGACATCTCATGCTTTTAGAGCAGGAGGAGAAGACCCTCACGGTGGGACTGAAGGGTTCTCACCTTCCATGCTTGGAAAAGAACAGCATTTGTAACCATGTAGTCATCACTCCCTCAAACATTCCTCTAAGTTTTGACAATTCCCAAGGAGGGGAAAAGATCCATCCTTGGTGGGTCCTGGTGCAGTACTGAATCTTCTTCCCCTTGATGCTCTGGCCAAATATCTTACTTGGAGGTTTTTTAATGGTTCACTGATTCCTAGCATTTCTTTCTCTTCCTTAAAGTGTTCCTAAAGAAGTCACAACCTGAAAGACTTAAGCATTTAGTTTTTTGCCTTTTTTTTTTTCCATTTCCACAAAATGAAAAAGCACAAAAAAGCCAATGCCATCATACAGATCAGTCTCTCCTGTTGAGAAACAAGGTCTTTCAGCTTAGAAGGATGTAGGAGCTTCTGTTTTTACAAGTAACTCCAGCAGCTGTAGCCAATGTGGCCTCTAAACAACAGAAATGAAAAATTTGATGTTGATTTTTAAGGGCTATTATTCAGGGTTGCTGCAAGATAAAATATGAGTGACAATATAAAACAAATAAAGAGGAGTGAAAGGTAATTCAGTTTGCTGTAGTGTTCCTTCCTTCCATTGCTCTGCTCTCTCTGCAGAGAAACACAGCTCTTTATTCTTTTCCTATTCTATGAGTTTTTTCCAGTCTTAGTAAAAAAAATCTGAATAATTAGGCTATAATATAAATAATGGTGGTGAGTAATTGATTTTCACATTTCTCTCTAGTAGATGGAGCCACAGTGCAGATAACCAGTGCAGCTGGACCACATTATTGATCAACTGAGTTTTTACAAGTAATTTTTCTTTACCACAGCATCAAACCTTTGATTCTTTTTAACAACCAGGAACATATTTCCCTGTTAAGTCTTTAAGCTTTGGTTACTGAATGCAACCATTTACCTTTAAAGCCCCAATGAATATCTGTTGAAAAAATGATAGTTTGTCCTTCAGCTTCCCTGATTTCTCAGGTGCAATTAAGCTTCTCTACAGAGGCATCATGTTAGGATTTATCTCACCTTAGGTGTTTCTAGGATAGACATTTACTGCTGGGTAGTCTAGACATGTCTTGGACTGGTCATTAATGGAGAGAAATGAGCACTTTTGGGAGCGTGATTCACCTCACCCTGCCTTTGATGTCCAGATGAGAAGATTCATCTTTCTACAATGCTCATTCCTCTTCTGTTACAACAGACATCAGGTGCTGAATTTACTTTATTGACTTTGGAAATGCAATCAAGCATGGCAAAGAAAGAAAACCTACCATGAAGAAATTAATAGGCTGATTTCCTGACAAAATTGGTCAGTAATGTTGTAAATAGGTGCAATAAAAATAATCTTTGGGACAGGACACCCTCAGCTGCACCCTCACGAGGATTTCGATTTCCTATTTATTACAATGGAAGAAGTGGTAACTGTGGTACTTAATTTGTATAGCAGAGACTGGTGGGGGATGTTGTGAACCAGGGAGATGCTTAAGGGAGTCAAGAGAGAAATGTCACAGAAAGCTCTGTGAAAGACTTGGGAGATGAAGGAAACTTCATGCTGACTCCTGCACACCCTCAGGAGCACTCCAAGCAGACTCTGGCAACAGCTGAGCAGACGTGTCTCTTGGCAAAAGGTGGGGATGGATGGATGGATGGAT
>VZUA01106543.1:777-13400 GCA_013401035.1 Horornis vulcanius
GCCGTGGCAGCGCCAGCGGCAGCGCCGGGGGCGGGCGCGCAGGGGCGGAGCAGGGCGGAGCGCCCGGGCTGAGGCGGCGCGCCCGGAGTTGGGGTAGCCGCAGCGACCTGCCCGGCTGGGGAAGCCTCCGCCCGGTTCCTGCCGCGGCTGGGGGAGCCGCGGTGTGCTCAGCTGCGGCCCGCTCAGCTGCGGCCCCGCAGTATCCGCCGAGAGCCGGGCGTTGTCAGCGCGGTGTTACCCGCCCTGGCTCGGAGGGACAGGAGCCCGCTGCGGGGAGCTGAGGCTGAGAGAAGGGCGGCGGTGCCGCTGCCTCAGCTCGGGTGCGTTGCCGGTTGCTTCGCTGATCGGAAGGGTCTTGCATTCACTAAGCACAAAGGGCTTGGGGTTTTCAAGTCATTGCTGCTGGAACCTCTCCTGCGTCCTGGGTGGAGCAGTGAGGCACTTCCCCGAGCTGTGCGAGATCGCACCGGTCTCTCAGAGTCGCTCAAGGTTGCTGAAAGAAGCCAAGAAATGTGTGGTCCCAACCGGGTGCTGAGGGCGTTCCGGAGGACGGCAGCAGCGCTCGCGTTCAGCCCTCAGGAGGGAGCAGAGCCTGCGGCCCGCGTGTCCCGCACAGACGGTGCTCCTGAAAACGGGAGCTGATAAAGGGCTCCAGAAACCCGGCATCCTTCACTCCCCTGCTGACTGTGCTTTCCAGACCCGCCTGCCCTGCTCAGCAGTCGGGTCTAATGTTACAGCCCCCCTGGATTCAGATGAGGAATGGGCCTAGTGTTGGGTTTGTGTGGAGAGGGTTAAGCTGTCATCAGAGCCTTATTGAGTCCTGAGATTTCCCTTTAAACCCTCAGTTAATGGGAAATTAAATTACTGAGGGGGGAAGGGAGGCTTTGTGTCCTGCACCACCTCCACCCTGACTGCCCGTTGATGGAAGATGACAGACATGAGGTTAAAGGAATGTAACGGGGGAGAGAGGGGAGAACACAAGAGACCGGTGGGGTCTGTCAGATCAGGGAATGGGCTCCTGAGTGCCCCGGGTGCTGCGGTGCTGAGAGCACCTCTGGTGTGGCTGCAGGAGAAGAAGGAGCTGCATTAGGGGTCCTGGGAATGGAGTTGAGCAAGGAACTTGGACTCCAAACTGCAGCAATGTCAGTAGGCTTGGCTGTGAGGGCACAGGCTTTTGGTGGGAACTGGGATGGACGTGAGAGCTCTGGCAGCTGAGAAGAGCTGAGCTTGCAGGGAAATTCGTCAGGCCAGGAGCTCTGCAAAGGACTGCCCTTATTCATGTGGTTGTTTCAGCCCAAAAGCTCTGCTGCAGCTCAGCCCTCCAGCATGCCACAGAGCTCCCAGCCCAGGAGAATGGGCAACTGAGTTAAACTGAGAGTCAATAAATGAATAATAAATGAAATAAATGAATAAGCACCCTGTTCCTTTGGGTGGGGAATTAGAGTTTTCCTGTCTGCTCTTGCTGCCTGTGGACACCAGAGAGACGCTGAATTCAAGCACCATGATTCCTGCCCCTTCCTTATTTGAACCAAGGCTGGGAGATGAATATTGGGAGCCTCTTTGCTGGATTGATTGAAATAATCAATCCCATTTACTCTCTGTGAAAGACTATGTGCAAATTAGACATTGCATAAAATCTAAAAAAGAAGTAATAATCACTTTCTCAATTCCCTCTCCTCTCCTCTCCTCTCCCCCTTTTTTTTTTAGCCAAAACTGGAGAACTCCCCTTGTCCAGGGTTCTATTTAAGGCCTCTTTTCCAAGGTTTATGGGGGAAGGGGGAGAAGTGATGAAATGCATCGGGAAGCTCAGCAGCTCCCACTGGAGAGGCCAAACAACTCTCAGTGTCACCCTGAGTTCCCAGGCTGCTTTCTGCCCATGATCTCACTCCCTTCAGAGCTCAGCCAAGCTGATTTCATGCACTACAGTACACCCAGGGCAGCTTTAGTCTTTATTACAATCTGTGTCACATTTTATGGGGTTTTGGATATATGGCCTTCCACAAGTTTCCATCAGGCCAGCCACATATTTGGGTTCACACACACACCTTCATAGTGATGCTGACATGTGGCCTTTTATAAAACCATGAAATCTAACTAAAATCCTGGAAAAAAAACCAAAGCCAAACTCTGCCTCAGCTGCAAGAAGGTAAGAGGGACTGGCAGAAAAACACTGCCCAGGAGTTTTTTCACTGATTTTCTCCTGCCTTGTCCTGCCCCTGCCTGGAGACTCAAAGCAGACGCAGCACAGTGATGTGTCTCTGCTTCCTGCTGTCTGCTGGGGTCCCTTTCCTTTTGGGATCAGTTCAATTGCTGTCAACGTGCAGCATCAGCTTCAAAACCCAAGATGTCAGAAACTCAAAGTTGCCATACAAACGTGTGATGCCCAGACTTCACTTTGGACAGGCTTTGAAAAAGATCTCTGCATGCTCTTGGAGCAGCCAGAGGACCTAATTAGAAGGACTCCCAACTGTAACCTTTGCACAAGTCCTTCAAAAGAAGAACTAAAACATGAACTCTTTGCCAGACAATATTTATCCATTGTGCATCTGCAGGCTCAGTGATAGCAACCTGCAGCACAAATTCAACAGCTTCCTGCCTCAGTTTCTGCAAACCAAAACTGCAGAGTTAGAAAACAGAGAAAAATGCTATTAATTCTCCCCATGAGTTAAACAGCACATAAACCTCAAGAAGGCACATGAGCAAAGATAAATGGGCTGTTGCAGCAGTCATCTCTTTTGTTTGTAGTAAATTATTGTGTGTAATTCATGTTTCCTGTCCATAAATACCAGAGGAACTTGAAGACATGGAATCCATTCTAATTCAGTAAAGACAAAAACAACTCCTTTTGAGCCCATCTGGAACTTGTTTTTATCATAATTGTTTTGGGCTCAGTAACGAGTTCAAGATCTAACTGCCGTCTCTAATTGTTTCAAGCATAAACAGCTGCTTTGTTTAAAGGCAGCAGCTCCCATTTTGCCCAGCACAGCAGTCCCCGGGGTCGCAGGATGAAAGGAGCTGTGCCGTGTCAGCGCAGCCCCTAACGAGCACTGGCGCCCTTGGCAGGGTGCTCACCCCACCCGCAGCTGATGGGGCAGGAAAACAGCCCCAGGCACTCACTCGTGAGTGCCCAGCCGGTGACATGTGCCCTCTGCTCCTCAACGCCATTGGCGTTTTGTTTGTAACTTAATCTGATGATGTTTGGCAACGTGTCCTGCTGTGACAAGTCATACCTGGCCTGGTGATGCACAGACATCTCCTCCAGCTGCGCTGTCGGGTACTCAAGGGAGAGCGCTCACTCCACGGCCACATAACCCCAAGCCCCTTGCCTGGGGTAATGCTCCACCCCCCTGCTTACAGTCCCAAATCTTTCCTTCATCTGAAAACAAAGGTACCTCCACACCCACTCTGAGAGGCTCCCCCGACCAGGGTATGAGACTGTGCCAGACTGTGCCAGTGTGCTCAAGGTCTCACCCATGGCGCTCCCCAGGACATGCCATCCCTGACACCCCTGGTGGCCTTGATGTAGAAGAGGTGCCTGATGCCCTGGCACTAGGAACAAGTGAGCCACACCAGCCAGGAGGACCTTTCTGGAAGGTTATTTCAGTTCCCAAACTCAGTCCTTGGTGGCATGGACAAGAGGATCCAAGAGCTCCATGAACCTGCTGCACATGTATAAGCTCTGTGATCATAACTGTTTGAGGCACTTGAAATGTTTACTTTTCCATGTATAATAGCCATCTATAAATTCTTACTCCTTCATTGAAGGATTTCTTGTTTCACATCATCTAACTCTGGAGTGTGATGGCTAAAGTCAGGAGAAAGTGAATCATACAGAATTGGATGGATTTTAAAATTTGTTTGTTTGTTAGAAAGAAACTAAAGATAGCACTTAGAGTTCAGCCCTCCAAGGACATGTGGTTTGCACCGGGTTTGCTGTAAATCACAGTTAATGTTATTTTTATTTCCTATGGTTTTTAGTTCAAAAATACAGCTTTGTGTCTGGCATATCATGAGAAAGAAGATCTCATTTAAATCTCCTTGAGCAGAGCCTCATCACATATCCAAATAAAGCACCTCTTCCAAAACAACTTCTGATCATGAGTTGAAGACATCAAACAAGAAAATGTCTGTCTCTTTTCACAGTTATTTTTCTCCAGTGTTTAATAATTCTTGTTAAATTCTTCTGCCTTGTGATCTGTCCCTTACACCACAGGTCACCTCCCACAGCTGGGAATATCCTTCAGGGGCCTTTATTTTGTAACATCCATTTCATAAGCACTGTGACCAAATCAACAACTGGAAAACAATGCTTGTGTCTTATAAAAAGAGGTTTGTGCTCAGCTCACAATAGCAGCACATCGACTGAGCATGCTGCCAGCTGCTGGAGACCCCTACGAGGAGTCAGAAAAGGTATTTGTACTTTGGTTTTCACCAGAGGCAGGACTGTGTGTCCCAGTCCGGCTGCCTCTCAATAAGTCAGGGCACAGCTCTAATCAAAAGCTCTGTCTGAAGGGACCGTTAAATTAAAAAGCAGGATGAGTCTGAGTTACATAAAAAGGCAGGATCAGTCACACTCTGACACTGCTGCACACATTTTCCTCTCCTCTGATGGGAACATTCAGCAGCATTTGATGCCATTTGGTAGAGCCTAAATGCTCTTCTCTCACACATAGAAACAGAGGTTTTGTTCAGGCAAGGACTTTGTTCTCTCTGGCCTTGAGGTCACTCAATTCAAACTAACTGCCTGTATCAGTGTCTGATACAGAGATGGAAGGAAAAGAAATAGTTCTGCCACAGCATGACCTACAGCTCACAATGGACTGAAAAAAAAGGTATTTCCATTATTTTTAGGATTCTGGGTTTTCTCAGTTTTCCCAGAGAAGCTCTAGTGCTTATCAGGCGGAGGAAAAGGCAGACTGCTGATCCAACACACAGAACACACAGCTGTTTTTCTGGCATCCAAAAATCCCAGCTAGCAAAGGAAAGCAGCAAGTTCCCTTGGCTGTGTCAGCCCTCATGTCCTCAAAGGACTCAGCTCCCATGGATCTGCACTGCTCTGGAAAGTGTCCCAGTGACTCTGTGTGGTAGCAGAAGCTCTGTCAGCATTGGGTCCCTGCCCTGAGAAACCTCTGTGATGAAGCTCATTTCCTGAAGTTCTTATACAGTGTCTTGAACTTACATAAATTGTGGGGGTTTTATAAAGACCATCAGTGAACTGCTGGAACTAAGAATAATGGCGTCACAGCAGGGCACTCATTTCCTACAAAGAAATAGCCATTTCAACAACTAAGTTCCATAAACATTGCTTTCACCATGAAATCAGCAAACCTGCTGCATGTTTCTTGAGAAAGCTGCCTGTTTGCAGATCTTATTATTTGTTTTGTGTATTCTGAGTGAGTTCTGCAAGATTAAGGACAAGCAAACAGAGGCATTTTGTATCTTACAGTGATGGTCCTTACAGGAAAGTGAGAAGGGATTGCAGAAATAACCAGGCTAGAGCCTGGGAAAACCAACAACCAGCCAGGGAGCTGTTCCAAATCTCTTCTGCCATATGCAGTGTAGTGTTCATAGGGAGAATTCATCCTGTAGATCCAAGTCTCACAGATGGAAGTGAGGCCCCTTTTCTCCCCTTGAAGTGATCCAGATGATTCTGGTGTAAAAACACACTAAAACATTGGAACCCCTCAGTTCGTGACAGATCAAAGAGCATGTGTTGATGGTCTTTCCTAATGGCAGGATTATCACTTATTCCTGCAGCCAGATAACTGCAGGCAGAGACTGCCATTACATTCTCCAAATACCTCCTCTCCCATGCTCATGGCATCATATTTCACCCTGATTATGACAGGTTTGAGTTCAGTGAAAGAGTATTTGAAGGAAGAGGGTGGTGGGTCCTGCAGTACTGCTGGAAGCCTGCCGGGTTTATGTAAAGGCTTCCAGCACCAGGAGTTTGAGTAACTGCAGAGCAGGGGTTATCCCCTGGTGACAGACCCTGACCCCAGGGATTTCTCTTCTACAGCTGCCACTCTGAAACTCTGACAGCAAGGATGAAGCACTGGGAGAGCTGGGGTTTTTAAGGTGCAGCAAAAAGGCAGTTAGAAAGACAACCAGTGTGAACATCTCTCAGCACCAAAGCATGAGTAATATAGATGCTGTGTAGATGAAAATACCTGTCCCTTCATTCCTCATCAAGGCAGCTGTCACTAGAAAAGATAGAGGAAACCTTCCTGGAACTCCCAGTTAGCCACCTGCACATAGATCTTGCCACAGCAACATCCTGTTTATGCCCCCTCTGAACAGCCTGTGCCACAGTCCCAGCATCTCCCTGCCCACCCGCAGGACTTCCCTCACCTCTGGCAACTGGCACAAGCTCAGAGCAGAGAGCATGAGGAGACTGAAGATTTCCTTTTTGAATTAATTACTGTTCTTGATATATGCTGCTTAAACAATCCATCAGTGCCTGTTGACTGGTGCACTGATGTCTGTTTCCCAGTTAACAAGTTATTGTTTGGGAAGCTGTTGGAAGCATTCATCTAACCCCTGCCACATGCCACAGGCAGCACAGTGCTGGCATGTTGGATTCAGAGCCTAATACAGCAAATTTTGTACTTCTCCTGCCACTTAGTGGCTGCAGCTGATGCAGCACCAGAGAATACCACAGTGATGTGGAACAGGTTCATAGTTCTGTTCAGGTACAGTAAAACCTGAATAAGGACAAAGAGACATTTAAAAACTTTTCACTTATTTCAAACTCTCTGAAATCTGTCAGGGTCCTCACAAATCTCACTCTGCAGGATGAAAGGATGTTAAAAGTATGGTAACTCTTGAGGGCCATAGGTTTTGTGAAGCAGCAGCTTTAATGTTACTGCTGGCAGTGCCTCCATATCTAGGATTGATAAGGATTCACCATTTCCCACTGCCAGGGAGTGCCTTTCTGTTCTGCAGAAAGAAGCAAGGTTGTCACTGCTGTTTTCTGTACCTGACAGGATCCAGTGCTCCAAGTGTTTGCTCTGTGCCAGGCTGTGGAGGGGGAACAGGAGCACAGCCTTCATGCACAGCCTTTCCAGCAACAGCTGGATTGCCTATCAGTCACCAGGATAAAGACAGGAGCACAGGGAAAGACCTTGGATAACCAGGGATTGAAAGGTTTGGGCTTCATTCATTCCTGTCCCTGACGGGACTAAGGGAAATAGTCTGGTTTGTCTTTCAGACCCTAGATTGTGTTCCAGGACAAGTACAATCAGGAAAAGAAATATTGTAGTTCACTTCTGCTTTGATCACACTTAATCAAAGAAGTGATACTGGTAGCTGTGCCAGATGCTCTGAGAAGGAATTGGTGTTGTAAACCACACTGGACTTCCAGAGGGTTTAGACAGATCTGGATCTTGGACAGTCATTTCCCTGGACTGTCATGGGCTTTCAACAAAATAAATTGAACTGTCTTGCTAATGAACATGCAGCTCAGTTTTGGGAATGTAAATCAGCTGGCAAAACACCTGCCAAATCAAGTGTCTTATCCTAGCGTAATAGGTGACTAAATACACATTCCTGTGCTGGAGATTTAAATAATCCTTTAGAGCACCGTGAGAGTACCAGGGGCTTTGGCAGACAGAGGAAAACCTACGAAAGAGGATGAACAAGCTGCAGAGACTGGTAAAACATCTATTTTACTATTATTATTAACTGATTTTGTTTTTCTTAATTTGAATTTTTAGAAGGCTGTGTAAGTACTGTCAGGTTTGCATAGAATTATTTTTCCAATTCATCCCAGTCCCTGGGATAAAACTGACAGACTAATGGCTCTCCTGGCAGCTGCACACCCCCACGGTGGCTGGGAAAAGCGTGCACAAGCCGGGCGTTACGGAAGGCTTGGGAAGGTCACTCTGTAAATGCAGCTCAGCTCTGAGCACAGAGGTGTTTGCTGGCCCCTGAAGGGAGGAACAAACCATTTTGCTTTAGCCCATGGTCACAAAAGAGCTCTGTGATACATGACTTGATAGGGGATGTATTCTATAATGAAAGCAGGGAAAAGAGCAGAAGGGAGTGGTATATTCCTAGACATTGTAAACGAAAAAGAAATGTGCTATTGTAGGGAGAAGAAACTCTCTCACCTGGAGAATGAGAATAAGTAGGAATAGCAGAGATCTCAGGCGCCCAATCCTTAGCTCAGTTCTCAGTAATAAGACAGGGAAGTGGTGTAGCCATGGAAAGTGCAAGTGAAATGTATCTGCAGCTAGCTGGGACAGGAGGGCTCAGTCTACTCTTGCTGCAGGCTTGGAATAGTCAGGCTTTATTTCTGTCCTGGGAGAACATTCTGTCTCAGGCTGGTATGGAAGTTATTTAGAAGAAAACACTTTGAAGAAAGAAAAAAGATCCAAGATTATTTGAATTTGTGGTTTTAGAACTACTGTGAGACTAGACCAAAATTTCATTTTCTTTGGTGGATAGGTCTGCAAGAAGAAACTGAGCAAGTAAAGCAGAAAGATGTCCTCAGCTGTGGGTTATTTAAGTTCTCAGGGTCACTGGGGTCATATTCATGTAGCAAAACACAATCTGGCCTGAGGTGCCCTGCACTGGCTGGCAAACAGCCAAGCCTGAGCATGGGCTCTTAATGTTACACTAGAGCTTTCCCAGTGGGAGGGGTTTTTAAGCGGGGGGCTGGCAAAGGCCATCCTGGCCTCGGGCCACCCAGAACATTGTGCAGGGGGTGTCAGGTTAAAGAGCAGGGGCCCCCAACATGCTCAGAGTGGTTTTGAGATGTGGAACAGAGCTCCCAGTCCCAAGACTCCCTCAGGGCACATCTTGCCTGTCACAGGATTTCACCTGCAGATGGGGAAACCAAAGGCAGAGGCACAAACCAGTGGAACAAAGCTGTACGATTTTGTTTGTCAGCCTGCCAGTGAGCTGTCAGCTGCTGAGCTGGGCCAGCCAGGACAGCTTGTTCTACACCCTTCAAAAAGTCAGGAGCCATCGCTTTTACACCAACACCCAATCCTGTGATGCTGCATGAGGCAGCCCATTCCCTTCCTCACGCTACCCAAGGCTCACCAGGGTCCTTGAGGACATTTCTTCACAAGTATTGCCACTTGCTCACTTGGCAACACGAGCAAGTAGCAATACTAGTGAAGAAGCTTCCTCCAGGAGACCTGAACATGGCATAGGAACTCACTGTCTGCCACGTATTTCACCTGTATCATAATGCTGAACACACAGTTATAGACTGCTAAACATTGCTCTGTACAGCAAGTGCAGCATCACAGAAATGACACTCTAAGCTAAAATATGTTATTATCATGAAAGGATAGGAATAATAGCACACCAAGGAATCCTAAATGCACTGGGTATACATGGGAAAATCCCCCAGCTCAAAGTCTGAATGTCTGTTGAGTCATTTTATTCTGTGCAAGGAAGCCATCCATTGTCTGCCCCTTTTCTTCAGCTTCAGAATAAAATCCTGATCCTGACCATATGTGCTGCTGGGATTGGAGGCACTTTCCAGTACGGCTACAACATCTCCATCATCAATGCCCCAGCCTCAGTAAGTGCTGCTGGTCCCAGTGCCTCCCCCTTGACAGACCCTTCCTTGGCTCTGTTGGGCTGTGAACAGTGGTGTGCCACTGGAAATCTGCAGGCTCCTGCTGCTGCTGGGGGACGAAAGCAAGGATGTGTTGTTCCCTCTGTATAATTACATCTGGAGTATGGGACTTTGTTGTCAAAAGCCACCCTTGAGCAGGACCTAGTGTCACAAGAGTTTTTTCAGAAGCTTTGTTTCCACTGCTTTAGCAAAATCTAATTCTAGAATTTTCCAACCTGCATCCTTTGAAGTTGATTTTTGCCCTTAGATTGAAAGTGAGACCCATTAAATCAATTTTTAAATTATCAAAAATAACTATATAGAGATATAAACCAACTGCAACTTTACAACAGCAACAGTTTTATGCCCAAAACTCTGCTAAAAACATATCTAAGGATAAATGGACATATTAATAAGGGAGCCTTTCTATGTGTCCTTCACCTCTCTGGTGGTTCTGCAGCTCTGTCCTTCTCTCTCAGTACATCCAGATGTTCATGAACACGACCTGGCTGGAGCGCATGGGAGTTCCTCTGGAGAGCAACGTGATCCTGCTGCTCTGGTCCTTCACTGTCTCTGCCTACCCCCTGGGAGGCCTCACTGGGGCTGTGGTGGCTGGTCCCATGGCCATCATGCTGGGCAGGTAAGAGGTGCTGGAGTTCAATTTAAGCTTGGCAGCTTCCCTTAGTCCAAGAGGAATTAGGATCCCTACAGCAAAATACCCACCATGGTTAAAAATAATGAAAACACGTTCTGTATCACTGATCAGCCTGCTGTAAACACTCTGGGTTGGTGGGGAGAAACTACCTGACAAGATAGTATTTCATATCTCAAAACTCAGCAGGGAACAGTTTTTTTTCCCCACATTACCTTCCTCAACACAGTCCAGCCCATCTGAGGTGCTACAAGGATTTCAGCTCAACTCCTTATCACAGTACCCACCTACATAATCTCTATCATTCTTGTGCCCAGTTTCCTGCCATGCTTTTAAATGGGAAATCATAATGGATCAGACAAGGGATTTTTCTTCAAAATAAACCATGGGAATGACACTAGAAAAACAGAGGGTGCTTACAAAGAGCAGTGGTTGTACCCTAGCTCCTCAGGTCTCACTGGCTGTGTATCCACATTTTGGTCTGAAATATTTCAGGAATTATACATTAAATCTCACAGTGGGGTTTGTTTTCTCTGTGCTTGAGTCTCTGAAAAGTATCTGTCTTACCTCACATATTTCATACACAGCTCAATCCCCAGTTCTCTTCAGAAAAAAATCAAAAAACACAAACTAGTTTGGTTTACCAGCATAAAGTAACAGCAAATTAGATTTTGCCTCCTTGTCTCTTGACTCCAAGGTTTTCCTCTATGTGCTATATCATTTTAATTTGCTCCTTTTATATGATGAAGGAGACCCCATTATGGTTTGAGGTTCCATGACTTACTAGTTTCATGGTTATGAAGACCTGAAAGGATATGGCTTCCTTAATCCATTAAAATTTTTGAGACTTCGCCCTGTACTACTTTGGAATAAAATCATATTCCCTCATAAATAAGAGAAACAAAGACTGACTGCTAAGGCAGTGAGCAGGGACTAGAGAGAATTTCTGGCACTATAATAATAGTGTGGGTCAATAGAGCTCTCTTTTTTCCCCTGGAAAATTCTCCTGGGACACATGAAAACTTTCTGACAAAGTTTCACATCGATTACACTATTACATGAAAAATGCCTGTTTCAACAAATTGCCATTTTCAGACCAAAATGCTCATGGCTCTCTACAGAAATATTCCTCTCCATTCCAATGGAAACTGCATGTGAGCACAAGAGCCCTGAATGCAGGGGAGAACCTGGTGGTGCCTAAAGGCAGCAGTGCAGGGGCAGCCTGTGGCACACAGACACTCCTGCAGGGCTTGGATTAACCAGGGTGTTCTGGGGGGGGCTGAGCAGCACATCTGGAGCTGCCAGGCCCGGCAGGTGGCACCTGCCCCGGGAAGTGAAGTGTTTCATCCGAGAGCTGAACCTGGCACACGTGCTCACATCTGTCTTTTCTCTCGGAAGGAAGATGTCCCTGCTGTTGAACAATGTCTTTGTGATCATAGCTGCAACCTTGTCTGGCTTCAGCCGAATGGCCAAATCCTTTGAAATGATTATGCTCAGCAGATTTTTTACTGGCGTGAATGCAGGTACGGCAACATGAGAAATATAGAAGGATGAGGGTGGTAAAAATTAGAATAAATTTAAGTAGGAATGATCCAGGATATGGAAGCAATGAATCCTTTAGGCTGACCAGACAGATGTAAATGAATTAAGAAGTTGTATATACAGATTTTATTCTTTGCTTCTAAGGGCTTTCTTTTAAAGAATGCCCAGGCAGGGGGTTTTGTGTACTTCACATAAGCATCTCTGTGCATGGGGAAAATCTGAGCTGAAAATGGATCCCTATCTGCTTGTAAGAATGTCAGTCACTCACCAGCATGAGCACCAGCACAAAAGCTTTTGTGGAAGTTCATCCCAGGAAATGATCAATAAAATGGACTTAAAATATTATATTCCCCTCAAAAGGGGGAAGTTGAGGGAAACATTGTATATAACCTTTGGTGATGAAAAGACCATGGGACTGAGGCCCTGACAGGTTTCAGTTTCACCATCCACTGCTACTGATGACTTGTGAAATGTGCGTTTAGTTACACAAGGGACAGGAGTGAAATTGAAGGTTTGGGTAAATAACAAACACTGGTAAATTAGTTATCACATGGCCTGCGAGAGAAGAGGCAGCTGGCAACCTCGAGAGGTGCCTGACTGCATTTATTCTTGTCTCCTCTGCCCACAAGCTGAGATCAGCATTTGTCTGCCTTGCCCAGGTGTAAGCATGAACATTCAGCCCATGTACCTGGCAGAGAGTGCCCCAAAGAAGCTCAGAGGAGCTGTGGCCTTGACCTCTGCATCATTTACAGCCCTGGGGCTGGTGTTGGGGCAGGTTGTTGGACTCAGGTAACGTAAAGCAAGGAGCCCACTTTAAATCCTTCCTTCCTTCCTTCCTTCCTTCCTTCCTTCCTT
>VZUA01106543.1:13490-32056 GCA_013401035.1 Horornis vulcanius
CTCCCTCCCACATTTGCCAGGTTGTAAAAATACTGTGTAAATTGTGTTTGCTTTTCTCTAGGGAGCTCCTAGGAGGGGAGGAGAGCTGGCCATTCCTTTTAGCAAGCAATGTGGTTCCTGCCCTGATCCAGCTCACAGCTCTGCCCTGGTTCCCTGAAAGTCCCAGGTATCTCTTGATTGACCGTGGAGACAAAGAATCCTGCATCTCTGGTGAGTTCAAGGTGACTGTTAGCTCCTCACAGAACATGTGAGACTTGGGCCCCAACATTTTTGGAATGGTGTCACAAATTTTACATGTAGGAAGTTTCATGCCAAGTTATAAATATGATCACTTCCTCCTTCCAAACTAAAGAACATCCTATAATCTTAAATATATTTGATCTACTGAGGTAATTGAAAGGCATCTTCCTACAATAGATTTATTTGCTGCAGTAATAGGGTCAAAAGGTAAGACTTGTGTTCACAATGGCAAATATGTTTTGTAACTCTGAAGCGAAATAAATGCCAGTTGAAGAGCTCAGGATCAAATCTGAAGCCAATTCATATTAAAGGATTTACTTAGATTTGTGGCATACAAATCCTCATATGCAGAGTGGCTGGAGTTATTTTGTGGGAAATATGTGCTGTGTACCAAGAACATCTTAATTGCCTGCATTTCCCAGGGAAGGCACTTGAGATCTGAGTCAGAAGCATGGCTGCTAAAATGGCACTGTTGGGAGATACTCAGTTGTCAAACAATGGTGAGGGATTTGCACTCCCTTTCCCCCAAATTTTTCAAGTGGCTGCACCACAGCTGATCAACTCTGAAGATCACAGCACGATCACAGGCTCTGTCCTGCAGCTTTCTTCAGCCATCACCTGCTGCTCGATCCCTCACCCTGCAGAGCAGGAAACTGAAGACAAACCCAGGAGTAAGAGGTTCCCTTGTCCTTGCAGCACTGCAGAAGCTCAGAGGCACCAGTGACCTGAGTGCAGAGCTGGAAGAGATGCTGGCAGAACAGGCTGCTGTTAAAGGCCAGAGAGCAAAGAACCCATGGGAGCTGTTCCAGAATCCAGCTCTGAGGTGGCAGCTGGTGAGCATCGTTGTGCTGAGCAGTGCCATGCAGCTCTGCGGGAATGACTCGGTGAGCAGCCTGGGTCCTGTGGGTGGGAGCTCTTGGCCTCAGCATTCTGGCAGCAGCAGAGGAACAAACAGTGTCTCTCTGCCTGTGGAGATCTTCAAATGTCAGATGTTTGGTTCCCAAAATACACCTGTGCATTATTATGGGCTGAAAACAGCCTGTGTGAGAGTGCATTAGTCACTCTGCATTGTCCTTCAGGAAAAACAATGGGATGTTTTTGTAAACGGACACAAACAGAAGAGATGCAGGCTCCTTTAGAAAGTGGTCAGTGGGTTCTCATTTATTGTGGGATGAGCTACTCTTTATACAGAATGTCAGAGGCCAATTTGATTGGTAACACAAAGGTAAACTTTTCAATCTATTTGTCATCCCAGAGGGACATCAGAAGAAGATCCCTCCTATAAGAAAGAAGGTAAACATCCTTATATTTACAAAACATCGTTCTTCTGTTTACCAGAAGAATGCCTGGGAAAGAACCCTTCTAAGATCAAAACATCCCAGGCAAGAAACTCAAGACTACAGGATGTATTTTCAGATGTCTTCCCTTACTGCTTTCTCCTTTCTTCTCTTCACAGATGTATTTTTATGCAGCTTATGTGTTCCAAGAGGCTGGAATTCCCCAGGACAAGATCCCCTATGTTGTAATTGGCACGGGAAGCTGTGAGCTGATCACTTCTGTCACTTGTGTGAGACTCGCAGTGCACTCTGGTGATATGCAGCCTCTGTTGGCAGGGAGGGGGCTGTTAATTACAATTTTGGGGTTTACATTGCTTTTCATGCCATGGAAGCCCTTCAGGCACAGGAGCCAGGCTGTCTGTCAGCACCCCCAGCCAGACAGGTTAATGCAGAGGTATTTGGTCAGACATTGCATTGCCATCACTGTCTTGAAATCTCTAAGTGTAACTCTCTTGCTTTGTGTGATGGTGGCAGAGTTTAGGTGCAGCTGGGACATTCTTATCTCCCCTGAACACTCTTCTTGCCTGTCTCTTGCCACCAGAACTTTCTTTTGAGTTTTTTTGCTATAAAGCAGACAACATCTTAAAGTTATTGTAGAGCGAATTTGGGCATGGAGTATTGAAAGGTAAAGAGGAAAGAGGCAGGAAATATTAATACAGGCTGAATATCTTGCTTTATTTCACTGTGTTACTTTGTGCAGAACATGATCATAGACTACGCTGGTCGGAGGCCGCTGCTGCTGGGGGGATATATCTTCATGGCAGGATGGGCCATTGTCTTCATGGTCGCTCTGAGCCAGCAGGTAACAAACTTTACATAATGATTTAAGTGGAATGGAGCTGGGCTGTGCCTTTTATATGACTGGGGTGTTCAGTGGTGGCAAATAAGTGCCCTCACTGGTTTTCCATTGGTCTCTGTGGCTGTAGACTCAGATTAGCTGGATGCCTTATCTCAGCATGGCCTGCATTTTCGCCTATATCCTGAGCTTTGGAATCGGACCAGGTCAGTTCCCTCAGCGTTTTCAGTGAAACTTTTGGGTACTGCAGGGGTTTGGAGATGTGTGCAGGCATCTTATGGAAACTCTCAGACAGTCTTTAGCCGCAGGATACTCGAAGGAACGAGGCAATTTCTGCCGGTGGTGTTTGGCTGCTCCGCAGGGGTTTGCGTGTCCCTGGTGAGTCAGTGCTGGGCAGGGCCAGGCTGTGCCTGTTTCTCTCTGTCATATTCCCCCTCACAGTCATCTTGGCTATCAGGCCAAGGCACTTGGAAGTGATTCTTGGCTTAAATAGATGACAAGCTTTTGATTTGCTGCCCAGTCCATTAGGGCTGTAAACCAGCATTTCTAATGCTTCACTTTAATCCTAGAAATTGTTTGCTATGCATTCTGATTATTTTCTTGCAGACACTGGAAGCACAATTTCCATGTCTATTTGTTAGCCTACTAATGTGCCTTTCCATGGCAGAATCCACTAGTTTCTGGGGGTGGGCAATACACAGGATGTTGTGGATGTTTGCATGGTGAATATATACATGTGAGACTCCGTTTGCTCACATGAGTTTGAAGGAAGGCAGGTAAGAATAGAACCAAGCTGCCAATGTCACATGCCACACAAGTTGGCAATAATTTCTTGTCCCAGTCCCTACAGTGCCATGGGGTTGAATTAATTATAAGCCTTTCTCACTGTTGGGTCCTGGTAAGAATAATGTGGATTATAAAACCTTTCCTGGCAGTTCATTCTAACATGAGAAAGTTTGAATAATTACCCAGTCCTAAATATTTAACTTAAAAATTCACTTCTTATACTCCATGTTGGGTTTTCTTCTTAAGATGTGTCCTCTTGTTTTTAATGTAATGTCAACAACATTAATTATGTTAACTTTCTTGGCATTTCTTTTTCCAGCTGGTGTAACAGGAGTTCTGCCCACAGAGGTTTTTGATCAAATGTCCCGACCAGCTGCTTACATGATCTGTGGCTCCCTGCTCTGGTTCAACCTGTTTCTGGTTGGAACAGCCTTTCCATTCATTGTGGTGCGTTCCCAAAACAAAGCAGCTCTTTAGTGTTCTGTACAAGAAGGAGGCTCTGGTAGTGACCAGAGAAAGAGAATATTGCTAGCAGCAAGACAGCACTTTATTGCAAAGTATCTTTATGAGGAGAGTGGCCAGAACTCCTTTAAGCTAAACTTTCTCCGTGTTCCCTGTGGTGATTTCTGATTTGAGGTTGCGAGTGGAATCATTTGGGGGATGGATGATCAATATTCCTTGCCTGTCCTCAGTTGGGAAGAGCTGGAATTAAAGATGTGATGTAATTTCCCTTCACCAGACCCTGGCACCGTTCCCTAAGATGACTCCTGAAGCAAAAGGGAGCAGAACTCCACAGTATACATTCCTGTCTTACTTCCTACTGAGGCTTCCCATGCTATACAATTATATATAGAGAGGAAGACAGAAATAGACATTTCAAAATATTGTTCTTGCTGTGTCCAATTTCCCAGTCTATGCTGGGGAGCTGTTGCATCCAGGCATGTGAGGCCCTCACCAGGATTCACAGAAATGTTCCCTGGGTGACTTTAGACCATGCAAGAAGAGGGTTTAGTGGCCTTTTTTTCATCATACAGAATGTCACCAACACTGTCTTGTTGTTTCCTCCTCAGAAAAGTCTAGCACATTTCTGCTACATCCCATTCCTTGTGGTCTGTGTCTGCACTGCCCTCTACGTTTGGTTTTTCCTTCCTGAAACAAAGGGAAAGTCCTTCCTGGAAATCTCAGAGGAGTTCAGGAAACGGAACTTCAGAACTAAGACCCGTGCAGGTTTCTATAAAGGCCCTGAGGAGATCAAAACCACCACATTGTAGCAGAAGAAAGGAAGATGGTATCTGGGAGAATTCTGCAGTGAGTTCAGCAGTGGACACAAAGAGAGAAGTTAGGGACAATGTATTACTTTTAGGTTCCTAAGTTCACCTTGAAAATATATACTTGGACTGATAAATCCAAGCAGAAGCTCAATAAGCTGTTCGCAGCTTTTAGAACTGAGTAACACATGCATATTTTAGAATCCATATCAGAGAGAGACAGAATGATGCCTTATTCTCTTATCATTATACAACACCATGTAATGCTTTAGAAAATGCCTTCAGAATTTTTCCAAACAGTAACTTCCATCTCAGAAGTGCTTCTTTCCTTGCCCCTGAATCTGGGCTTTCTAACACAGAAATTAATGCGATTAAATTCTGTTTTCAGACACCAGATGAAATTTTCAGTACCTTGTCTTGGTGCTCCCGTTGTTTCTGTTATTAAGTGATTTCAAATAGACCCCTACTTGTTAAGCAATAGTGAGCAGTTAATTATTTTCAGCTATAAAAACATGTGACAGATGGATTAGAAAGAAAGCTTCTAGCACTTGCTAAGTGGCTTATTATACAACAGACTTTTGGGCATTGTTTTGCAGACTATTTATTCTGGACTGGTTCTCTTCATGGCTTGTTTGTTGTCTTCCAGTCGTATGTAGTAAAGCACAAGTAATTCTCTGGTCCAGTTTGTTCTGCTCCCACGGACACTGCTGGTGCACCTTATAGGGTTTGCACCTGTGCTCTGCTGAGGTTAAGCATGGTGAGGAGCTGGCATGGCAGCAGCTTGTTTTGGATGTGGATCTTGAGATCACACCACAGTGTTCTCTGCAGCATGTCCTGTTGTCTCCATAGAGCACATTGGCAAAGACCCAGATGTGACACTGATTCTTTTTAGTTAACCTGATACAGAACAGAGCAACACTCCTCATTGAGTATGGCCTTTCACAGGCAGTGGCCTGACTGGTTAAGTTTCTTCCAGTTTCTTCTCAAAGTCATAATCAAGCCACCTCTTTTCTTTTGATTTTGTTTGTATGAAAGCCACAGTGCTGCTCATATCTGCAACAAAGAAGAGCACGTACATTTTAAAAATAAGCAGGTAAAGCTTCTTTTGGTGTATTTTTAAACTACATTTTAAAGAAAAATGCAGCATTTTTGAATAAAAAGACTGTAAACATTTCTGGAGTGTATTACTGTCATGCTGGGCATGAGTGGAGCAGCAGATGCATTTCTCAGAAGAGGAGTCTGTGCAAGAACTCTATTTCACTACCCAAAGTTTGTAATGTATGAAAAATAAAAGTAAACTTCTTTTTCCTTTGTGGTTGCTGCTATTTTAGAAGTCATTAATATATAGACATGGGCAAGAGCAGCTACTTCTGCTCTTGGGAAACACTGAAGTATCCAGGATTTTGAGACAAGACAATCAAGAGCAGGACTCCATAGAATTGGGAACTGAAGAGATACTTTTCATTCATGCTATAGTTTGGAGAGAGCAGTGAGAGTGAAGCACAGAGCCAAAGCAAAAAGTGCCACTACCATCATGATGGTGGCAAAATATTCTGTCATTCCTTTGGTGAGGACCAGAGGAAGGACAAGAAACAGAAGTGAAGCAGAGAAGAGTGAAGAAGGGAAGCAGATCAGTGGGGAGCTTGCAGGGTAGGAAGCAGGGATGGACTGAGGGGACTGCCTGGGCAGAGGGAGAGGCCTGGCTCACCCTGCTGGAACATACAGGCCACAGAAGAGAGAAGTCCTTCAGTGTCCAGAGGTCCTCACCTTGGCCACTTCTGTGGCTACTCCTGTGAGTCAGGACTGTGCCTTTTCCCAGAGCCCTGCAAGGACAGAGGCCATCTGCACCTGCCCGTATGAAACAGGCCTGGTCAGAAATGATGCACATTTACTTGACTTCCTGACTTTCAGAGCCAGTCCTGCAAGTACATGTGGCAGAAAACATTAATTCCAACTTTCAGCATTTTTTTTCTGACTGTGGCCTGAAATCAGGGGTCTATAAACTGATTAAGCAAATACAAACAGTGGTTACATTTCAGTTAGTCTAGGTTGTTAAATTTTAATTGAAGCATTTAACAAGTTGGTTAATTGATACTGAATTAAAACACCTTCAGCTGAGAAATCTATGACACTTGTTCACGTTTTCTTACCATATTAAGTGTTAGGCAAAACCACATCTTGAAATGTGATCCTCAGAGACTCACAGTTGGTATTACTGTTTGCAGATCAAATAATTGTGCACTGTTGGATTGATTAATAAGTATCAACACTAGAGAAAACTAGTACTGCTGCTGTCCTCAAACACTGCTCCTCTGCACAAGCCAGCCCTCACTTGCAACCCAGCTGGTGTTGGGGTTCTTCCAAAGACACACAGCATCCTAGCCTGGGGAACCTCCAAGGGCAGCCGCTCACCAGGAGAAGGAATTCCCTCCTAAGCTGTTGGAATAACTTGGAAAAGGCTTTCAACAGAACCATCTTGGACACTCCTAGATAAAGAGGCCCTTTGAAAATTGTGGATAAAATGAAAGGTTTTACAGTCAGGATTTAAAACTGACATTAAACTTTCCTAGCATCTGCCTTATATTATAAGGATACAGACTTGAACTTTCTGCCAATGACCATTACTCTCAAAGAATCAATTGATCAGTAAACTGATAATTCAACAGTTGGACGCACAGGCATTTTCTGTCTTGGCCAAGTTGGGCTTAAAAAGGCTTTTTTGAATTTGGGCTCAAGGTAGCAGTCAGGAACTTTTCCTTTGAATGTGATAACTGATTACCCAGCCTATGACTTGGGGAGTCCAAGCCAGCCCACTCCAGTTTGTGCCAGTCCTTGGACTTCAGCTTCTACCACTGCTTTCCTTATTGTCCTTTGCTCATCTCCCACAGCTCTCACTGTCCACAGCTGCTGCCAGAGCATGCCCAGAGCCCTGGCAGGAGCACACAGCTCACCAGCTATCCTCAGCTTCATCAGTAACCAACACAACAGTGACAAACCACACAGCAAGAACTTCATGGCAAACCAAAGGGACCGTAAACACTGCAAAAGAACAAAATGACATGTAAAAATATTATCTCAGGCCCCTCTTTCTCTATATAAAAAGGAACTCCTTCCAAAGACCTAGACTGCAAGAGGAGATGACTACCTTTGCATGCAAATTGGTGTGAAGAGGTCTGATGACCATTCAAGCAATGACATTACCCTGATTAGAAATCTGCTTGTAAATGCTTGGCATTCATTGTTTGAATATGAAATATTCCAGGCATAGAGGAGCAGCATCACACTCTTGTTGCTGGCTAGAATACTCCCAGGACAGTCAGTAACAGGGAGTAGAGGAAGTGTGAGGGGTTGAGATGCATGTATTGCACTCTTATATCTTAAGCCTCCTATCAGAGAATTCTAAGAAAAGGTGAATAAACTATGAAACCAGGAATTACTCTTCAATCCCCAAATGTTTATCTAGTCTCAGCCAAGTCACTGAGCAAAATATTCATTTAGGTGAGATAGCAAGTGGGAAAGGAGGAGGAGAAAGGACAAATAGATAGAATTGTTCACAAAATGCTTGCACATTGTACTGTGCTCCCACAACAATGACAGTGCAGATTAAGATGGCCAAGGCTGAAGACAGGAGCACTGAACTGTGTAACTGAGTTCTGGGAGGCATCTCTGAGCTTTGTCTCACTGTACTCAGTGTTCTCACTGTCCTGTGCCTTAGTAGCTGTGGTTTCCTATTGCTGGTTCCTTGATCTCGGAGGAGGCAGGTGTGTGGCATTGCTCAAACTGTTAGAGCTCCCAGGGAAAACACAGGGCATTTGGAGGCATGTCTGGATAGCTGAACCAGTTTGTTTGCTGTTTTTATTTCTTCATTTTTATTTCTTGCAAGAACATGAGCTACAACCTTTTTCTCCTGGCTTTTGTCCTGGGCATTACTGGAGCTTTCCACTATGGATTGCAGGTCTCCATTATCAATTCCCCTGCTGAGGTAAGCATGGAGAGCTCAGAGTGAGCTACCAGGATTTCACTGTTCTCAGGTATTCATGCCTCTATATGCAATGGCTAACTTTTTACTTGTGCTTTCAAAATTAAACTTAGCGTGGTTTCTTAGTTCTAAGAGTAGCTGCTACTGCTCTTGTGTTTCATGAGATTTGAACTTCTGTCTGATGTGGCAGAACTGGGAAAGGGAAGGATGAATGATATTGATAAAGTCAGCCGTTTCCCCCTTACTGAGCGGAATTGCTCCCAGGGCATTGTCCTCTCTCCATCACTCAGGGAGTCCCTTGCCCCATGTGCTTGACCACACACACTATTTCCAAGTGGTTGTAAAATAGGGCAGGGAAGGACTGTAGCTCTAGAGCTGAGGTCAGCACTTATACCTGTAGCTGGAAAAGGAAAACTGGGGAAGGTGTTTGTCATCCTGAATGGTACCAAGGACACTGAGCTCATACTATTACCACAGATGAGCGGGAATGGCAGGAAAAGATCAGGTAAAGAAAAAATCAGGGTTTAGCACAGAAACAGAAGACTAGCCTACCATTCTCTTACTGGCACTCACAGTTGATATTTAATATTGATATGTTTATTCATTGGATCTCATTGCTAAAACATCAGCTCTATGGACGTTAATGGCAAAATTCCCATTGATTTTGTTGGGGCTAATATGTCATTCAAGGCTATCAATAGAAATGTATCAAAAAGACTGATAAGGGGGCAAGAGAATTAAAAAGGGGTGCAATTATGCAAAAACATGTTGACTGAGTCCATTGGTTGTTTTTTTTTTTTATTTTGAAGTACATCCAAAGTTTCATCCGTGAGACCTGGCTGAAGAGATACGGCTCCTCTCCCAGTGCAGAGGTGATCACTTTGATGTGGTCCTTTATCGTGTCCATTTACAGCATCGGTGGGCTCCTGGGATCCTCGTCTGCTGGGTACTTGTCTGTTAGATTTGGAAGGTAGGAAGAGTTCACACCCACAACTGCAGAAAAATAAACTGTGTCTTGGGAGAAGCACTGCTTGTAATGTGGCATAGTGAGCAGCCCAGGGCTTCCAGTTAAAGACCAGTGTAGTGAAAATGGAAAATCTGCCAATAATCACAAGGAAAATCATAGCCTCTCCTTTATAAAGTCCAAAGCAAATCCAGTCCAGGGAAGTCCTACAAGAAGTACATGCATTTTAAAGAGAATTTCAGAGACAACCACTCACAAAACTTGTTCTCCAGTGCAGGTACTGCCTCCACTAGAGGCATAAAAACCTTCTAACTATCTAACTAAACCAACTAACTTCTCAGTCTGTGACAAGTTTCCCCATTGCCCATTTACTTCAGCTGATCTCAGAAGCCAGGACTGAGTCTGTAACCATGGTAAAATTCATGCCACTCCTGTCAGGCTGTGAATGAGGCAAGGGCAGTATTTATGCTCACATCAATTTGAATGAATTCCAGGAAGAAGACCATGCTGCTTGCCAACATCCCTGCTCTGCTGGGTGCAGCTCTGATGGGACTCAGCCGGCTGTGTGGATCTTTTGAGATGATCATTGCTGGAAGGTTATTTTCTGGAGTCTGTGGAGGTAAATTGGTATTCCCACCTGTGGTACTAAATAGTGGGAAGAGAGGGACTAAGGGTCAGAAGGATTCACCAGCCTGAGTAAACAGATCACAGATTTTTCTTACTACATTCTGTCGACAACATGATTCTGAGTGCATTTTTAACTAAATAAGAAACCACAAACATAATTAAATTAGTAATGTATTAGATTTCCATTTCTCTTTCTTCTGTCTTTACATCCAATCCATATAGAAGGTACTGCCAACTTCTGAAAAAGCCAAAACATGCCATATTTCGGGGAAGCATGCTCACTCAGTAGAGAATTGGCCTCTGTTGTTCCTGTTGCTTTTTGCTGTGGCTGATATTGCCCTCCACATTACAGACAAGGGAACAGTTTTCAAGCCAATTCAACCAGAATTTTCAATTCTAATTTCCAGATGCCTCAGAAGGTTACATTCTGCCAGTGCTTTTGATCCCTGAGAAGTTGGATAAAGATAATACTAACCAGAAAAAAATTGAGAGGATTAATAATTAATTATTTCACTGAGCAAATAGAATGTACACCATTTGCCAGCTTGGTGGTTTCAAGCAGAAAATAGGGCACATAGCATCCTAATAGCCACTGAAAAATGTCATCAAAGACTAGAGGGAGTAACCACAGTCCTGTCTGTATATGTGGCTGCAGGAAACAATATAAGAGAAGGCCAGCCTGCTGAAGGACAGACTTCCCAGGAGCCCATACTTAGCGAGATATTTAGCAAAGGCACAAGGCCACAGTATGGGGCACATGCTTCATGTCAGGCAGCCACATCCTCAGCACAGATAAAAATGTATCTGAGAGCCAACCCCTACAGGCACTGTCCATAGTGGTCCCCTCCAAAACACCAGACCTGTGAGGATTTGCACTGCCTTTTGTCCCTGCAGGTTTAGCTCAGAATGTCCATATCATGTATGCTGGGGAATGTGCTCCTCGGAATCTCCGTGGGCTGATTGCCATAACAGCTTCTACCTCCATTGCTGCTGGAAAATTTGTAGGATTTGCTCTGGGCCTCAGGTAAGAGAGTCTGAAACATACTCAGCTTCTTCTGTTATTGAAATATGTGCATGTACCAGTGCACACCTATCCCCTATAGCAGCTGCTGTTTGGGGCAGTCTGTACCCGTCTGATGACCCATGGATCATGTAATAATGGCAATGTGAGCCTATTTGGATCAGAAACAAAGGGATCTGCCCCTGCAGGTTTTCCTTCAGTGCTTGTGCTGGTACTGTTGGTCCCTGTGAGCCCTCAGCTGCTGCAGGACACGGGTGGCCTTGCTGTGCCCAGCACTGAGCAGCAGGAGCCAACACCGTGCAGCTCCTGTGCTGCTGGCAAGAGCCCTCTGCACTCCCTGCTGGTGACTCCTGGGTGGGAGCTGCCGGGACACACCAGCAGGGCTGGGGATGACGCTGTGTCTGGGGCTGCTCACATGGCCAGCACACACGGATCCTCAGCCCCTCTCACCCTGCTGCTTGTGTTCCAGGGAAGTTCTTGGAGTGGAGGCTCTCTGGCCAGTTCTCCTGGCAGCCAATGCAGTCCCTGTCCTTGTCCAGCTTCTCACTCTCCCCTTCTTCCCAGACTCTCCCCGCTACCTGCTCATTGACCAGAAGGACAAGGAGGGATGCATCAAAGGTAAGGAAATGGGCCATAAATCATTCATTTCAGGAGAAAGGGGAAAATCCAGTAAAGCCCCAGATGAGCCTGGAAGAGAGGTACAGGTGGGAAAAAGATTCTTGGTGTTTTGGCTCTGAAAGCTTGAATGAAAGCCAGCCTCTTCTGTTTGGATATTAGTGCTCTCTTGGCACTGCTATTTCCCTTAGCCTCTGCCAGGTCCTCCACGGGAGGAGATCACACACAGCTTGTATTTCTAGCAATGCAGATTCTGCCCTGAACAGTCAGAGTATAGATAAAGTACCTTCTCTGTGTGAGAAAGAGAGGCTCTGCAGTGCCATGCTGTATCTGTAAGCATTCCAGTTCTTTGGTAACCCTGACAGCAGCTACTGACAGAAACTGAGCAACAGCCACTGTGGGTATTTAACTATCAAAAGACAGAACTCCTTGGATGTAAACTTGTTCTTTATATATAGGAGTCATTTTATCTTGTCTGTGTTTTGGAGTGTGCACTAGAACTGCACCTTTAGCAGGAGGGTATTCAGGGAAGGATTGGTAAGAATTAAAGCGTGACTTACATTTGAAAGACTGTCAGCAACTATTGGCCAAAGGTGAGGTCATATTAAGATTTATGGGTAAAAACAGACAACAGTGATCTGGTTTTGTACCATATCTGAGCCCAGATCTCTAGGAAGTTCACTCAAGAAAAGAGCATGAAGTTCTAAAAAGATACTCTGCAAAGCAGGAAATAATCATCTGGATTCATGTCTGTACTGGTAAGCTGGGTCACCTCTCCTCCTCTCCTTCCAGCTGTGAAGCAGCTCTGGGGAGATGGGGACCATGTGGCTGAAATAAATGACATGATGTCAGAGCAGAAAGCCATCCGTGGGGAGAAGGCGAAGAGCGTTTGCGACCTGCTGCGGGACCGGGCGGTGCGCTGGCAGCTCATCTCTCTGTTCCTCGTGGTCTCATGCATGCAGCTCACCGGGGCCAATGTGGTACGTGCAGTGCTTTGCTCTTCCCTCTGCACGGCTGACAAGCTCCTCGGCAAAAGTAACCTCTGCAAGGAGCTGGGAATGGCTGCAACACTGCCCCAAGGAGGGATCCGTTGTTACTGTTCAGTGCAATCTCTTCCCCTGGAAGTTTGGGACCTGGGATAAGTCAAGAACTGTGTTTTGGCAAGTGTCTTCTGAAGGCGTTTCTATGCATTACCCTGTTATGAAAAGATGATTTTCTATTTTGTTAAGGTCTGGTTAGTTAGTTTCTGTGCAAAAAGACAGACGCCAGTGTAAACACAGCCACACATGTATAGCTTTCTCAAATTTCTATTTTTTCCAGGTTTACTCTTATGCATACAGTATCTTTACAAAGGCTGGAATACCCCCTGCTCAAATCCATTATGTCTCCCTGGGTGTTGGGACTGCTGAGATCCTCTCCACAGTTCTGTGTGTAAGCAGCTTTTCAGCTGGATTTTGTTCTGCTGTAATACATTGCTTATTTTGATCTTTAGAAATACTGTAAAAGGAGCTTCAGGAATCAAATTTTTGCAACAAATCAGCCATAGAACCAATCAGATAGAGTCCTCTCCCCACACCCTGCAAACATGGACATTTCTATTGAGCTTCTGGAAAGAGCTGAGTCTTTCTGTCAAAATCACAACTCATTCTGGGCCAGACTTGGGAGTCCCAGTTCTCCCCTGGAGGAAGGGCAGATGCCATCTGTCAGTCGTATTCAGGCTGCAGGAATCACAGCAATTAGCACTGCAAGCATGTCCACTCTGCTCTCCTGCCTGGCTCTCCTTTGCCTGCAGAATGCCACCTCTGACCTCCTCTGCTCCCTGCAGCCCTGCACCTCCCACCTCCTGCTCCTCCCTGCGGCTCCTGGTCCTGCTCAGGCCCCCAGATGCCTCTCCTCACCCTCTCAGAGGAGGTGCTACCTCCCAGTCCCCAGTGCCTGCCCTCAGGCTGTCCCTCGGGGCTGGCAGCATCTCCTCCTTGCAGGGCTTCCTCATTGAGCGTGCAGGGAGGAAGACGCTGCTGTGGAAAAACTACACGGTGATGGCCTTGGCTCTGGGGCTCCTCACAGTCACGCTCTCACTACAGGTAAGACCCCACTGATGCACTAGAACTGTGCCCATATTTTATTGTATGACAGATATCATGACTATTTCCCTCCCCACAAATCACTTTTTAGTGATTAGAAGTATTTTTAGGGCTGACCATGATATTCACAGAGGTCTGTTCCCAGCCGTGTACATATGGATTAAAGACAGTAGCTTTAACAACCAAGATCCCTGCCAAGGCTATCTCATGACATTTCTGAAAGTAGAGGAAATAGACCTGTTAAACGTTGACCTACTTAGTAGTAATGAACATTTGTAATGGAGCTAGACAAATAAGATTTTAATTTCTGATTTTATTTGCTTTTCATTTCCTACCACAGGACTCCTTTTTCTGGGTACCATACTGCTCTGTTGCACTTGTCTTTATTTTCATCATGAGCTTTGGCATTGGGCCAGGTTGGTATTTTCTACTGGAACGGTTTCATTTATTCACTCATTCCTTCCTCACTGCAGCCTTTAGGAGAGGTCCCAGGCATAGCTGATCCACAATGGGCAGGAATCCCTACTTCTGATTCAGTGCAGGTGTCAATATTTCCCTCCACACTATGGTAGGAGGTAAAATGCATTTCCTATTGCATTCCTACATGCCTTTTTTCTAAAGAGACAAGCACTTCTTCAGACATTTCCAGGCTACTTAAAGCCATGACCTCATGCAGAAAAATGAATTATGAGGTACAGAAGCATCTTGCAAATTTTCTAAGCTTCCGTCTTCAATATTTTTTTCAGGTGGAGTAGTATGCCCCTTGATCACGGAAATATTTATTCAGTCATACAGACCAACTGCTTATGTTTTTAATGGTGTTACAAACTGGATCCAACTCTTTGTCCTTGGACTTGTGTTCCCTTTCATTGTGGTAAGCAAAGCAGGGTGTTTGTTTCAGTTCAGGGGAAGTTAGACCCCTCTTGAACCCAGAGCATGCTTCTCTTATCAATACTTCATGCAACAGACAGAGCCCAATTAACTGCAGTTCTGATGGCCTCTTCCTTTTTAATCAGTTATTTACTGGACATGTAGCAAACCCACAAAATGCTTCTAACTCTACTCAAGTTAGAGTGACATAGGCAACACAGACAGAGGCACCGACACTGTCAGATGCCATTTGCAGCCGGGTTTATATCGACTAAGTCTCTGACCAAGTTATTTTAGTAAATACAAACCCAGAAACTCTATATCATAAGAGAAAGAAATCAAGATAAATGTTTATGAACGCATTTTTTTCCTCTTTGTTTTCCTGTAGGAAGGTCTTGGTAATTTCTGTTTCATCATTTTCCTGACATACTGTCTGTCCATGGCTATTTTTGTATTCCTGGTGCTGCCAGAGACCAAAGGAAAAACCATGCTGCAGGTCATGGAGGAGTTCAACCGCCTGAACTACCGTGGAAAGAAGGGACAGGCAGCCTTACAGCAGAGTAACTGCTCAGTGGTGACTGTTACTAGGCTTTAAAAACAAACCCTCCACTTCATATTTTTCTCTTTTATTACTGTAGTGCCCAGAAGTATCAGTAAGCAAGAGAGAATCCAGAGATCCACAAAAAAGTCACCTTCAGTACAGGGTGCAGCATGAACTTGGTGGTTCTCTCCAGCTTCTGAAATATGAGCTGAATTAATTCCTCTGCAGAAAAAAATTAAACAGTTTCTTCAGAAAATAAGATCTTTGTCAGTCCATCCAAGCTTGCAGTTGTAAACTGAAAACACAGGATCTGCTATTTTCTTGGCAAAACCACGACTCCACCGTTGGGAGAAGTGATTCTGGAAGGTCCAGAGGTACAGAAAACTTGCAAAGAAGACAGAGCTTTGACACTGAAATATTCTGCTCCTATTAACAAATCAGTGCCAATGAGCTTTCCCAGAGAAGAAACTTCAGTTCACAGGAAAAGAAGTGTTTAGCTCTTTAACCCAGTGAAAGAAGAGTGCCTTGCCTGTCAGCAGGCAGAATCAAATGCAATGTTCCCCCCACATTTGCAATCTTGGAGATTCTTCTATTAGGAAAAAGAGGGATATGTCAGCACTGAAGGAAAGCAATGAACAAGGAAAGCAGAGCAGCAGGAAATCATGAGTGGGCAAATCCAGTGTGCAGATTCTCATTCATTAGCACTGACTGTGCAGTGTCTCTTCAGCCTGGAGAACACTGGATTTCACTGGGATTGAGCCCTGAGTAACTGGTACTGACGAGACAGAGAAGAGGGACACCTCTCCTGGGGAATTTAATCCATATGTGTGACTGTTTGCTTCTCTTTCCAGGTCTCTGAATACTTCACATTTTCATTATAAAACCTGGTAAAAAGGGCTTCACATTTGTGTTCATTACTATATGACATGACACTTTTTTGGTCTTCTTCATGCTTTACATTTTTCTGATAAGGAAATTAAAAGCAGTGACTAGAAAAACACATCCTTCTGATTGTGCATGGATTGATTTTCATTGAATGAAGAGTCAGGGACAGAGTAGACCCCATTTTCTGGGGTGATATTTTTGGGGTTAAGGAATACTGTGTCTGTCTTGTTCTGGAGGTGAGATCTTCACTGCCAACTGATGCAGATGCTACACAATAAATTTTGCAAAAGGATCTGAATATTGAGCAGCAGTTTCTTTCATGGCCCTAAGGCTCCTGCTGTTTTATTTTCACATCATCCTCCAGCAGTATTTGTGGCAGTGCCAAAAGCTAATGCCAGCAGCAGGGAGGTTTCCCAACATAGCCGTCCCTCCCATGACAATCATCATACTACCAAAAAACTAGATCAAGTTTATTGTTTCAAAGCTTGAGGTCATTGATTGCACAGTGCCACTTTAATAACCAACATGCATTCCTTCTTCTGGTCAAAAATGCAGGAAAAAAGAAAAAAAAAGAAGCATTGGAAGTGTTTTGAAAAGACAGTAGTAGGTAATAAATTATTTTAAAGGTCCTTATTTGGTTTGGTCTTTCTCAAACTTACTGGATCCCAGTGATGAAATTTTTACTGTCTTACAAGACATTAAAAACTCATTTCCTTGTACATGTCTTTCTACTGCATGATTGTGTTCAACCTGCCTTACTTCTCCCCTCCTACTAAAGGCTGTCCACAAGAGGGAAAGTGTGGTAAATCATTAACATTGCCATTAACTATCATGGAATGGGAGTAAAGGTTGAAGAAGGCCTTGTGAATCTGCAGTTTCAGGATCCAGGATCACACAAGTGCAACACAGGGCATCTCTGAAAACAAAATCCCTCCAAGTCCAGGGTATTGGGTGAGCTCCATACTGGGTTTAGAAAATGAACATTTCTTGTAGTGTTCAAATCCTAGAAGGGATGCATCTTGTCCTCTTCTTTAGGAAAATAAATAAAAACTGTGCTAGGCATTTAAGTCTTGTTTTTTCCATCGTAGAGCACTGAACAACAGTGTGAGGCCAGGTGAAAATGAGACAGCAGAAGGAAGATTCTAGGAGGGACACAGACAACAGGAGGAAGAGGAACTGCAGGTGTTAAAAACTGGCCACAGAGAGAGTTTAGAAACCTCTCTAGAAAGGTCCAGAGCTGCCATGTGTGTCCCTCCTTCCATCCTCAGCTCAAAGAAAAATCTTCCTTTCCCCTCTAGTCCCCCCAGGCTCATCAGCTCCTTGCCCACTGACATGTGTCAGCTTGCTCTGGCACACAGTGGGTCAATTCCACTGTCACAGAGAGGCTTCTGAGTGGTTCTGGAAAAACCCTGAACCACTGTAAAGAGCTGGGTGTTAGCAAGGACACGAAATGCCAATATTCCAATACTTCACTTCCTGCATCTGGGAAATTGTTCAAGCAATTGTAAATCTTCTAGCAGGCAAGACAGGGCATTATGGCTGAGCTACAATTCTAAAGGACTGTTGTAGACTGGAGGGGAGGAAAACCTCCCCTGCCCCAGCTGCTTTTCAGAGGGGTGAAGAGGGGCTCTGCTCCTCTGAAGGGAGGATGGTGACACTGTCTGACTCCTCACACAACAGGAACACGCAGGGGTTTTAGCAGTGCCAGTGAGGGCGAGTGCTCCCAGTTCAAGAAGGATAAACATTTACCAGTGTTGTAATCAGCTTGTCATATCTGGGTCTTAGAATAGTTAAACCAGCAAGAAGAGGCCCTGGCCAGTGTCAGAGGAGGACACAATTTGCTAAAAGCCACATAGTTAGAATTTAACTTTTGTGCTGTGATCCCAATCTCTTACAATCTCAGTGTGGAACCCATCTCTCTCATCTGGCAGACTTGACAAGGGCTCCCAGAGCGGGCAGGGTTTCAAGGGGAAATGGCTGGTTTCCTCTCAGACCTGGTGAGTATCCAAATTCTTGTGTTCTAGCCATGGTCACTAACAGCAGCATGGTCTTTAAGATTGCAGCACAGGGAATAATTCTTTCTTGTAATAAAAATGAGCAACAGAGCTTGCGACAACCCTGGTTGAGCAACGGCTGACTAAATGGCATCTGCAGAAAATACATTAGAAATGCAAAACAGTGAAAGGTTTAAAAGAAGACCTGGGAAACCAAGAAAGATGGGAATTTGGGGGGATACAGAGAAAATAGTGTCAGTGAAAAACACAACACACAAAATCTCTGCCATTCTACGGCTCTGCACTCTCCAGGACAATCAAGGATACTCATCAGTTTAAAGTGTGACCTGACTAAATGCCTGAAGACATATGTGCTTGTGAGAAATGCTCTGAAATTCAGTGTACATCATAGAAACACAGCATTTCCAACAGGAGTCATTCAGATAGGTCCTCTAAAAATGTAATTTCATACAGGGTTAATAAAAGTGAAATGTAAAAAGATAAGTTTTGAGAGGACAGACTTGAGTCATATCTGGAAAATGGTGAACACTGTCCCTGC
>VZUA01106558.1:0-25121 GCA_013401035.1 Horornis vulcanius
TAAAAAGTCCCTTTCCAGCTTTCTTGTAGGCCCTCTTTAAACACTAGAAAGATCTGTATTCTGAACAACTGTACCTTTTAAGCCTTGTTAACTGATGTAAGTTTGTGCCATGATTGTGCATTTACTCTCTTCAAGTGTGTTGGTGTTTGCAGGGAAGGCATTTGTTTGGGGTGTTTATAACTGAGTATGTGGGAAACCTCTGTGCTGGCATGCTTTGTACCATCCCAGAGATCAAATTGACTCTTCTTTTAACTTACATACTAGTGGATTGCTAGACATCTAAAAACATTCTGCTACGAAGGCAGATCTGTTAAACTTCAGGATACTTATGTCCTGTTTCCAGATCTCCCAGAATTAGTTCTGTATCAGTGAGTCCTTCCCCCATCCCTTATGCCTTAATGAAAACATGTTTTTTAAAAACCCCCACAAGTTAATCAGAAGAAAAACTTACTTAAATGCTACTTTTTTTAGATAGTAATCATTACCTAATTCTGCCGTCATTATATGCTGGTGTTCCCCCAACAATGGATTTGATAAAGAATGGTTTGTTCCCAGTATGTTCTTCATAACCTCCTACGATGCTGAAGCCAAGACTTCCAGATGTATTTCTTCGTAATACAATTTCTTTGCAGCTGTACAAATACCTGAAATAAACCAGTTTAATTAAACGTCTTATAGTTAACTTTAGATTCTGATGAGCCATTAAGAAACCTGCCTTTTCATGTACCCACTGAGTGTTTTTAAGAATTAAATAGAGTCATATTTCCACTGTATTAAGCACCTACACTTCTCTATTTCTGTAGTACTGCTTTCCTGTTCCCAGTTATTCCAAAAGTAAAATTAGTAGATAGTCTTGGGCTTAACTATTAAATAAGTTTTTTTAATAGGATAGAAAACTATGCAAATGGTCTAGTTGGTGTGATGAAGAAAAGCACATAAGCCTGAATTTAATGTTAGCAAATCAGCAATTCAAAAAGCTGTGTTTCTTCTACTTTTTACAGCCCAATGACTTTTATCTTCCAGATATGAGCCTGTATGTGATTAATTATGTCAAAGTGCTCAGGCACTTTCTACTGTGGTGCACGTCTAAGTGATATAATTTTAAGGCCAATGGAATGAACTAAAAAAAGGCAGGTGACACAAAGATACTGGTGGAATTAGGGATCCTGAGCTTTTCTTGAGTAACTTGCTAAGTCACAGCATAGAAGATGAGAGAAACTTATCCATGTGAGTCAGTGCTTTGCAGTACTGTCTGCTCTCAAGAAGATAGCTTGTCCTTACTGTAATGATTAACACAAGATTTTGTAGTAAAAGAACTGAGATCTGCTTCTCCCTCCATTTGTCTTGTGAATGTATTTTATGATATTGTCAAAAACCAAATAAATAAATATGTTATGGTCATCAAAGCTTAGGTTTCAAAACCAGGAATAGGGGAAAACAAGAATAGTATTATTAGACTCTTAAATGTTGCCTAATGCTCTGAGTACATTAATTTCTGTTTCCTTTTTTCTAAACCAAATTAATTCTATTTGTTAGAGAGTGAGTAATAGAAATTTCTGTCCATAGTACTTAACCAACTTATCATTAGTGGTGTCCCCAGGAATGATTGAAATTACTGAATGACTAAAAATATATTTGCTACTCCAAATCTCAAAATATAGGCTGTATAATATAGACCTAGAGCAGGCAATTGTTACAAGCTCTATTCAGAGCCTTTTTAGGTTTCTAAAAAGTACCTGACATTTCTATAGGAGGATAAATAGTCTTTATCTTAAAGACTGGTATGCGTAGTGTTTTAAAAATTGTGTTTTAAGTAGTGCATTTGCTGTCTTTCACAGCAGTAATACTAGATTAGTCCCCCAGGGGCTACAAATATTCACCTGCTGCTAGGATGGTAGGTATGTAATATTTGCACAAGAATTCACTGGTTGCTAATGTAAGAAACAGGTGACATTTGCTTCTTCCTCAGCAGCCAGGCATTATTACTTTACCGTCTGTGGACTTCTTCAACGTGCAAAATCACTTAAACACCCTCTATGTTTAATGGTACTTATCAAGGTCATGACCAAGCAGTGCCAGGATTCAGCCATTAGTGCTATAATTCAGTGTTGATTTTGGGGCAGAGGTCTCTGCTGCCCAGTGCTACACTCACTGCCTTAAGGACCACATTCTTGAAATTGAAAGGTAATCAGCTAAATCCCAATGCCATAGAAAAGTAATAGGCAAGCAGGCAAAGACAGGAGGATAAAAGGCAGTGAAGCCAAACGTGCCTTATGTGCATTCTATACACGCAGTCTATAAAGTTATTAGTTGCATCGTCTCCATCAGTCCAGAAAGCATAAATACATATTTGCTGTCAAAGTGTATGATAAATTTATGTAAAATAGACACAGTATAATAGCATTAGGATTGTTTTCTCTGCCAGAGCAAAGAAAACACATGGAAACCAAGGAATAGCAGAGAGGAACCACTCTGTTGTGACTCCAAGCCCCGGTGCTGCCTTTTGCCTCACCAAAGGGACTGGGTGTAATCTGTTGTGACAAGAAGGCAGTGGAGACATGGAAGTCAGGAGAAGGGGTGCTGGAATGATGGTCAGTTTGGGAAACCCCCTTTTCTCCCCTTTTCACAAAGTGTTTACAAGCTTGTCTTTGGTTCCCAATACCCTAATTGGAATTAAATGTTTTCAGTTCTGAAAGCCAAGTCTGTTTTGGCCACAACAATAATGAGTGAGGGATTTCCCTTGTTTTTGACAATGAGTTTACTCTCTCTTCCCCTTTTCGCTCACCCTGCTGTGGGTGTTGGTGCAGGTAGGTCCAGCCCATCATGACAGCCATAGCTAGAGCCTGACTCTTAAAAGGAGTGTCTAGGATGCGTTTATGCCTTTAACTTGACATTTTCTTATCTCCATCCTATGGGATAGAGGTATAAGCATGGCAGTGCGTCATCCATCAGCTGTTTGTCAGTGCTGTCAAAACTGTGGAAAGGCTGCTGGCTGGCAGGCAAAGCTGAGCTGTATGTAATGCAGATACTGCTTGCTCCGAACAGTTCTGTGCCTAAGCAGAGATGCCTGCTCTGCCTAAGCAAAGAGCAGCCCAAAGGGAGTGCATTCTTTTAGGGCTGTTTAATCATAAAGACAAGCTACAAAGTACCACAGAGAAAAAATAAAATCACATGAAGATGCTTAGTGTGTTTGAGTAGCTTATATTTCTGTGCTAATGAAAGACCCAGTCTGAGTGTTTTGACCCAAACTACCATAACCCACTAAATTGCAACTGGTCTAAGGAGAACCATCTCCTTGGAAGAGGGCAGCTCTTCTGCCTTTATTCCTAAATACTCCAGAAGATGAGGATAAGGAATAATTTATGTGTGAACCTGCCTCAGATACAAGATTTGGGGATATACAGGGTCCTATGCTAAGGAGTATTACAACTAAGCATCAGTTACTGATGCATGGGGAACTTAATGCCTGTTTTCAAGTAGTTAAATGTACAATTCCCTGCTGATTTTCATGAAGCACGAGTAGCCTTATGCTCTAGGCATGAATACCAGCCCAACTGCAGGAGGATTTCAGCAATGACAGCTATGAAAAGGATAACTCTGTCCTCCCTCCCCATTACAATACACAAATGGCAGCCAAGTAAGTAATATTTTAGAATGGCTTCCACCAGCACCCTACAGCCCGGACTGAGTTACTTTGGAGGTGTTTCTGTCCTAATTTCATGTTTTACATCTTGTTCTACCCCAGGTTTGCAGAATGACTTTGGCCACCTTGTCTCTTTCTCATCTCACTTTACAGATGAAGAAAAGCACTTGTGTGAAGCACTAATGTTTGTAAATGTTATGACAGGATGATCTAAAAAGTATTCTAAGTATAAGCTGAGGAGAGGAAATGTGAGGAGAGCAAAGAAAGGAGAGCAGGAAAACAAGCAAGTGTAGAAGCAGCATCACAGAGCTAGGGAAATGCTTTTTGCCAGCTGTTCCCCGTTATTTCCTTTGTGCATACTTGACAACAACATGTCCCTCTACCAATAAAGGAGTTCTGTCTTTCTAAACAACAAACAAATAAATTAGCTACCCTGAAATAAATCTTCAGGCGAGAATGCCTAAGGTCCTGCATCACTGTTTCCTCCCGCCGCCCAGCCCGCAGCCTCTCCGCTTGCGTGCAGGCCAAGTTTTGACAGATGTCAGATGCACATGTGCACGTATTTTATAACATCACATATTGGATCGTACTACAGAGAGAACAGAGGGGCTGTTTATGTATTATCAAGCCATACAAACCTAATTCTAAGATCTCACAAGAAAAGGACAAAATTTAAGTGAGATCCACAAATGTTAAATTAGCAAGATGGCTTTTCCAAGTCTTTGAGCTTCAGTGCAAGGGATCAGATAACTTGTCTGATTCTGCTGCTACCAACTTCATCCAGAAAAATCATGTAATACCCTAACTCTCAATATTTGTGTCTCTTGTCTGTACCCATCTCTGTAATATGCATGCTGTCCCTGGGAAGGGTTCTGTTCTAGTATGGAAAATCAGGCATTTATAGTAAGCTACTTTAAATCATGTAAGTATTATTAAGGTTAGCCTGCTTTCTACTTCATTGGTCATGGACAGAAGTCTGTAGACATGCTCTAATATTTAGCTCAACTCAGCACATTTTATGGTACCATTCACAGGATTTTCCTTAAAATTTCATGGATTTGGAACAAGAAGGAAATACTCTCCTGCCCTCTCAGTTTCCTGAGCCTAAACATTCCAAGCTGTGAGGTCAGGCTGCTTCTGAACACCCCACCTTGCTTGCTGTGAAGCGATACATACTCTGCACTGTTAGGGTTTGTCTTGAGCCACATCTTTCCCTTCTCAAAAGAATATAAATAATCTACAATCCAGCCTCCTTTTTTAAACCATGCCTGTCCCTGGCCTCCCAGTTTTGCTGTCTTTTCTATTTGTTCAATTTGTCCTACATAGGTATGCCCCTTCCTGCCCATCTTCCCAAGTACTTTGCATGATCCTGCATAATCATGATTTTGACATGTCTACTTTTCCATTAGTAGAAAACATTCTTAGACTCGCATATCTTGGAGAAGTCCTTCTAGTAAATTGTTTAATTACAGTAGGTGATTCTTCAACATTTTGCACCATAACTGCACTTCAGGCACTTTTTCCAAGATGGACCTGTCAGACATCTATTTATACAGAGTATAATTTTCTCTAACAGCCTGGAAAATGTCATGAGACTGCTGACAGTATCTCAGGATCTAGTGAGATGTGATCCTTGCCAAAAGCAAACTGAAAGCCAGAGAAAGGTTAAACGCTCAACCTGGAGCACAATGAGTTAACATGATACACATCCTCATGAGAGAATGTATTGAAGGACTTTCAGACATCTGATGTGGGCCCTGGAGAATCAGAACAATAAGTGGGTGAGCACACTGATGCTGGGGAAGACAGAAGGGTCTGCTAATACCTAGTGAGCAATCCCAAACCTGATCCTCTTGTGCCCCTACTCAGCCAATCAGCTGCTAATAAGAAAACAGAGCACCTTTGTTACTGTTACATCCAATGCACACTGGTCCCTGTCCCAGGCACCAGTCTGATGTTCAGAGCAGTGTCCCTACTCAGCATACCAATGTCCCCATGTCTCTTTGAAGGAGAAGGGCCATGCTGTGCTCTGTGCTCGGCCTCACAGCTGGGGATGGAGTTACAATGAACTCTTGTCTTCAGCCTTGCTGACACTGGGGCTGATTTTCCTTCAGACAAAAAGAGTTGGAATGCCTTCACACATGCAGCCTTCAGAGGAGGAAGGCTAAAGTGAGCTCAGAGACTGTTCCTAAAATGGGAAAACCTATTTTATTGCCCAATGCAAAGTGGAACTGACTGATGTGAACTCTGGGTGCAAGCCTGCAGTACTGTGCTCCTTCCTTCGTGTCCCCTACCATGCAAAGGTAGTGGGAACTTCAGGCAGCTGTGAGTAGAAGATGATGACTAGGCAGCTTAGGTTTTCTGCACAGGCTGATGAAGGTGGCATAGGCAGGGTGAGATTGTTTCAGTCCATCTAGCAATGGATGGTGATAGAAGGCAAGACTCAGCACTGCAGACTGCAGTATCTATAAGGCTGTTGCTATCTCTTCACTAAGAGCATTACCCATGCCCGAGTACCTCCACCAGGGTGCTGGTCAAGCTTAGGAGTGCAGAAATTAGCAGGAATGAGGATCTCCCTGGGCTTGTCTGTCTTCAGAGAAACTGAGTGAGGAAAATTTACTCTGGCCTGGGGTAACAAGTTAAGAGGCATCCATTTACTGCATTTTGTTTTTACTGCTTTTCTTTCACAGGTATAAAGACATAGTCCTCTCCACTGGAGGAGGAACTTTTTGCCTGTGGGTGACAGACACACAGCCTGCCTTCTGCTCTTGCAGTGCTTCAGCCCATGTTATAAAGTCATTAGCATGAGACCAAGCCCCAAAAAACATCTGGCCCTCACAGCAGACCTTGCTGCAAGGTGAATGAGCTCAAAATGGCTCCAGCTAGAAAGAGGGAAACCCGTTATGCAAGAGTAGGAAATGAAGAGGAGTCCTGAAACTATGCCTAGAGAAAAGCCCACCTGTTCTGCAGACCATCTTTTTCTGCCCTCCTGTAAAAGAGAGACACTGAACTGCCGCCAGAGTTAGGAGTACAGTCAAGAGGAACTTATAAGATAAATCCTCCATTCCTTAAAACTGACTGACAGTTTCAGCTCTGTGATCCCAGCTTTGCATATTCACAGATTCACAGTGTATCCTCATTTCATACTTTCTGGAATGTCGTGGAAGCTGTAGGTATTACACTGTGCACTCTGAGAGTTTAGTGACAGGCGATGTGGCTCTTATTATCCTTGCTGAAATGGCAACACAGCTGCTTCCTGTGTATGACAAATGGACTTCTTTCAGGCGGGGGTGGGGTTAAAAGAGGTGACTTGGAGACACTGGCCAACTGCGAGGACTTTGCAACATCTGAGTAAAGTCAAACAATTCAGCTGGATTTGGCTAAGGAGAAGGGCTATGCAGCTTAAGAGTTGCAGGAGGGTTATCCCTGCCTTCTGCAGGGTGGTTGAGCCTAGACTCCAGTTCAGCAAGCTCCTGTATCCCTGCAAGATTTTCCTTTCACTCCCTAAGTGCCAGATATGTTTACAAGATTGAAACAATTCAGTATCCTATCCTCCCTCGCAAGGGGAACTGCATGTCTATTTTGCCATGTACACGTACCCATTTACAAAAGGGAGTTATTTAGAGTCAAGTCAGTGACAGAGCCTGGATTTAATTAAGATGTCAGTGCAATGAATCAAGCCAAAAGAAAGAGTTGCCAGAAAATACAAATCTTTCCTCCCACTCCCCTTCAGGAAGAGGCTGCAATCTGTGGACTCACCGTGGCAGCCCCAGCCACATAACCCAGGACGGTGACCACTCGCTGCTCTCAGAGGTGACCTGTGTGTCCTCAGGGGGTGGTAGGTGACCCTGCTCCTCCTGGGCTTCGCATGCTCTCATCTCCAGGGCTTTGAGCACCACTGAGGAGTTGGTGTTCTTCAGCAGGGCCACGGCCTCACTCCGGCTGACTCCCGTCAGATCAATGCCGTTCACATTCAGGAGGATGTCACCTGAGACCCATAAAACAGATGATTAAAAAACCCTGCAAGTGTTTCCAGGATCCCCTCCCCACTTCCACAAACAAGTGAGTCAAATCCATGGCCAAGAACCGGCTGCCTGATGAGGCTTTTTGCCAATCCTATCGTTTAACGTGGCTGTGAAGAATATGCTAGTAAACATTCCACAGACACGAGGGAAGGGTCTAGATTCCTGTACACAGAAACTTTGCATGGTTGGAAAGAGGATTTGTCCTGGTTTCTTTCCACGTAATGTCCTGCATCTGGAGCTGAACAAAGAGCTGGGGTCCTGCTGTGCCAACAAGCTTTGGTACCAGTGCCTAGTACTGGTCCAGGTCTCTGGAGTCCACTTCCAGCTAACATTTGTACTCAACCTAAGCTTGAAACCCAACAGCTCAAAGTTTTTTCTTCCAGCTCTCCCTTAGCTGAGGAATCACTCCAGCTGGGTCTTCCTAGTTTGCTTTGTGGACTAACATGTTATTATATTCATATTAATGCCTGTTTAAATGGCTGCAAGCCAAACCATCTTTCTGTATGCACTACTTATAATATAGACACAGCAGCTACAGAGAAAAATGCAAAGACAACCTCAATTACTACAGGAAGAACAATAAGGACATCACTAACGTCATGCAAGCAGCCACAGTGCCAAGTGCTCTGCTACCCTTTGTAGCAGGCTCCCATGCCAGGGCTTTCCTGAGCGCCCTCTGTGCTTGGCCTGGATGCTTCTCCAGGCAGGGATGTATCACTGGCAGTCCAGGCACTGCAATATGACCATTAACCTCTTCTTGTGGTCTGCCCCCAGCAAGAAGGACAATAGCCTAAGAGCTGCTCTGAATCAGAGGCCTATGGCACTATTATAACATCACATATTCATTTGTTTCTAATTTTATCAAATTAACTAGGCTGAGTTTTCCATGCTGCCTCATGACAAATATTTTTTGGAAAGTATATCCCACTGAGAGGCAGTTATTTCCCAGCAGGAGGGAAGGGGAAACCTGCTGTTTTGCTCCTGTTGTCATGTTCTCACATGGGTTTGGTTGAGCAGACACAAAGAAGAAGTTCCCATGTGTGCCAGTGCTGGGCACCGAGACCCAGACTCGTGGGGTCTGACTGGGTTGCAGCCATTCTGCCCCATTTTTGGGTGCCTTCACTGCCCTCAAACTCAGGATTTCCCTCCAGCTTCCAGGCAGTGACTGGACAAAGGAGAACATAGGGGATGAAGGGTGAGCGAGCTGTGCCACTGCTGGATGCGGGCTACTGAGGGACTTGACTCTTGAAGATGTAACATCCTGAAACCTGAGAGTTTCATCTTTCCTCTGCTGCCCAGCTATTCCCACAAAAACAATGGATATAATACGTTCCTCATCTTGCTCTAAAGCTTATTCATGCAGAAGGGGAGAAACTATTAGGTTTATCCCCCTATTACATCAGTTGCTAAATGGGGTTAGGAAGCCAGCATTTCCAGACATGATATTGAGCAACAAGGCACTAATGTGGCCTCATATATAATGGGAATTTTGTTCCTGTGTATTTCATTCAAATTCATAAATGCAATGACAAACAAGCACAAAAATTTACCTTAAAAACACAAGAAGGTTGCACAATTAAAGTATCAGGAGTTAGGAAATGGTGGGGCAAGCTAATTTTCCTGTGAAAAGCTATTTATCTTTTTTCTACCAGAATATTTCTACAGCCTACTTCACAGAGATGATTACTGTTACATATTATGCCTTTTCTGGTATGTGACTTGAGACACTCTAATCTGACACATCCCAAAAGCTATAGGATTGCTGAAGATTTCAGAGCGTGAAGCTCTTTCACTATCCTTCAGTTTTCCAAAGAAGCTCTTGATTTAAAGCAGGCTTTCAAAATCCCCCCTTTTTACCTGTTTTTATCCTGCTGTCTCTGCTGATCACTCCTCCAGGTTCCACACTTATCACATAGATAGGCAAATCCCACTCCCGGTTAGATGCTCCGCCTGCCACAGTCATTCCCAGCGATTCTGTGTGATCTTTCCGGACAGCCACCACCTTCTCATGACAGGTGACAGTGTGAAGGGTGCTCTGTGAGGGAGAAAATGGCAGCAACAAACACAGTTTGTGGGCATGGCGACCTCTTTGACAGCTTTGGCATTTTCTATCAAAACAAATACTCATGGAATTAACACCAAGACACTTCCCAGCCACCTGGCCTGATGGCAGGCAGGACCCCCTCATGGGCTTAAGCATCTGCAGTCAGAGCTACCACCAAGATAACTGTGCTTTAACAGTTAAAGTCAGGCACTGCTCCCACAAAAAACAGAGTTGTTTTAGTGCTAAAGCTAATAGAATCAGGTTCTTGAAATGTAAATAAGGAATTGAATTTTAAAAGGAAAAAAAGTTCTTGATAATATCATCACTAGTGGCTATCATATCTTTGACTATCAGGTTGTGCTTCTTATCTTGCTGCTGGCAGTCTGAGCAGCATTTGTATAGTTAGTGAGAAGTAGTCCTCTTGGGTTTGAGGACTGAAACCATTGGGTACATATTAGAAGAGACATATTTCTTTTGATCCTCCAGATATCTGTTTCTGTGTAAGTTATGGGTGGAAATACACTTGAAGAATAAGTGTTTCCATTCAGAAAAAGAGAAGGACATTTACAGTGAAGAGCCAGCAGTTTCCAGGGTGCACTTAGTACTAATTCTTGAAGGGTCACTTCAGGACAGTCATCCTTATATTTCTGCCCTTGGACAGGAAAAGTTAAATACACACAGCTGGTCATGCAATAACTAGTGCATGAGTGAGGATGAAACAAACCCACAGGTGCCCTCAGGATGGAGAACCGCTGCAATGCAAGCTCCAACAAAACCTGTGAACTGCACGTCATGTTTACCATGCACTCAGTTCTTACAGAAGAGTTCAAAAGGCAAATAAAAGCTGGATTTAAATGTTAATTGCTTTGCTTTCTTTAAGTATTTCATAAGCAGTGCTCCTGACAATCCCAGCCCCTCTTGCAGGAGCAGCATCATCCACTCCAGGCTCATATATAATGGCACGTCTCTAAATACATTTCAAATGCATATTTAAAAGATTCTTCTCATTCACAAATATGATCTCACATTCTTAATATGCAAAAATAATCTATAACTCATTTAAAGCCACATTAATCTCTTCTTAGAAATCTGACATCTCACAAGGACATTTTGCGTTGGTTCCTGAGCCAGCAGCATAGAAAGTGGAGCAGATGAATCCACAATGTGTCCCTAAGTGACAATGATGGACAAAGGGCAAGAATATTTTTATGGGAGTGGGGCAGACTATGTCTTTGATTTGTGGTTTTTTGTTGTTTTTTTTTTTTGAAGGTATGTTTGGTGGAACTAACTCCACGTCAAGATTTCTGCAATGCAATATTAACAACAAAACACAGGACCTTTCAAGAAGCTCAGCAAAGGGTTTCCCCGTGCTTGAGCAGATGAACAGTAGCTGCCACAGAGCTCCAGAAACAAAATGGCAAAGAGCTCAGTGGAAAGAGGAATTCTCTCAGTCTCTGGGAGAAAACCAAACACAGTTGTTTGGACATGTTAGACCTGGTCCATGCAGAACATGGGCACTTATGTCAGAGTAATTTGGCTTAGGGCTTGCAAACAAACATAAGAATTTCTGAAGATTTTAAAACCTTCAGAAAAGGTTCTGTTCCAGATAAATTTTACGTTCTGATCCAGATAATTTTAATCTTTCACCTTTGGCCTTAAGGTGTAAATATTTTAAACATAGTAGTTCTAGCTTTATGCAAATTAAACTTAATATTTCATCCATGTTTAGCAAAAATATCCTTTTTCCCTTGAAAAGGAATGGCTTTCCATCGAGAAAAGGCCAGTTCCTGAAACATGTGGAATAGGGGCACTACTAATTTTCACAAAATTGCAATCTGAAATTTTGTAGCAAAATATGAAACTGGGATTCTATTTGTGGCTCTGAGTGAGAGAGCAGTCCTGTTACTTATGCAGTATACAACCAGTCTCAGACAACAAAAACATTAGAGCATTAGCCAGTTTATCACTATTTTTTGAGGAATCTGCACAGAGAGAAAGATTTCAAAGTAGTGCTTGGGAACAAATTGTCCTGCCACATTTCAGTGAAGAATTAGAGAAGTACCAGTACTTGTACATTGAACCACAAAGGACCAATTTTCCTTAGAAGCCACTCTTTCCCATGTCATTTTTTATATGGCTGCAGACAGAAAGGATTTGGGGTGATTTGACTGAGACAAAGGCAGTGATGAAAGGAAAGTAAAGCCTTTTTTAGTAAACACACGTAGAGCTTGCTTGGAGGTATAATCGATAGCAAGTATACCAGTTAAAAGGCAGTGTTTATCAGTGACTGCATTTCAGTGCATTATCTTCTAAACAATTGTCCTTCTCTGTCATTTTGAAGTGACCTTGGAGGTCAGGAGAAGAAAAACATAACAGTTCATCTCCTCCTCTTTTTATTTTTTCCTCCTTTTCTGTATATTTACTGGAAAATAAATATTTACAGCAGATTATCACAACATCAAAGCCATGACACGTGTCTTGCAGGCAAAAAACATCGCTGTGTCTGTTTGGAAAATGTACTTCACCTGAAGGTTAACCTGCTCATATGGTCAGGAAACATTGCCTGCTCCAGCAACATTTTCTTTGCTTTAAGTATTAGACAATTCATTTGAAAGAAGTAGAGAAAACAGCTCCAATTAAAAACAAGTGCTATTTAATTAATGGCAAAGGTCCCACTGACTTCAAAGGAATTGAATCAGGCCTGTTTATGTGTTACAGCCTGGCTTCGCAACCTCAGCTGCACAAGAAAGTGTTTGTGACATCACCTTTCTGAATCCAGGCAGCAGCCAGAGCAATTTGGGCTGTGCTTCCCCTATCTCTGTACAGAGGAAAACAGATCCATGAGACCCTGGGCACGACCAATCTCTTGGCACAGCATACACCTGGCATCACTGCCACCAGAGAAGTACATGGTCACAAGAGATCATCCTCTTCTTATCCAGAGACCTGTAGGCAACATGGCTGGTTGCCACTGGCCTGAAAGAGAGGCACCTCCTCAAGCTGTACAGATGGAGGTTGTCTGTCCTGAGGCCAACAGCTTGGCCCAAAGCAGTTCCTGAGCCACTGCATGAGCCAGACGCTGCTGGAAGCTAGAGTTTATTCTTGATGCTGAATACAGCCAAGGGTTGAGAGCAGATTTCAGCCCATGTATACATACAGTGAGAGCAGTTTCCCTCAAAGAGAGCATTCCTGACCATCAAACATCACCTTCTACAGTAAGCTCACGGAACAAAAAACACTGTAAAATTAACCAGAATGCAAGGCAGCTAGCAATCCTCTATTAATCACACATAATAAAGCAATCCCACTGGTGGGAATAGGTAGCAGACTCATCAAAGCACACACATACAAGAGATTCCCCTGACAGTGACATCCAGCCAACAAGCACTACCTTGGTTTTGGGCAGGAGCTTGTGCTGCATTAGGACACTTTACAGGCCCTAGGCTTGCAAGCATTACTCCTGCACTTATGCCTATTTAAAATAAATAACATTTTTTAAATCTTTCAAAGCCAGTTTAAGGATCTTGAATTGCAAATTATGTTCTGTTAAACCTTCAGCAAAATATCATGAAATATTTAAACTGACACAGTCATGCCCTATAAAAGGGCAACTAACACTCCAGTAATGTTTGTATCAGACCAAAATCTACAGTGCCTGAAGCTCATTGTGTCTACCAGCTGTACTGATCTGCTGATCTATTGCCAGAGCATTTTCTCTGATAGAAGCCCTCTACTACTTACACACAAAGCTAAAGGGAGGTAGAAACAGTTCATATTTTTCCTTTTTTTGGCTGTGATCTTCCCTGGAAAGTGCCCAAATGGTGGCATTGGATAGAAGCCCACAGCAGTACACCCACTCGTGCTTATGCAGTACTCATCTCTTGTGGAAAACTGGAAATCTCCCTAAAAGCTGTGGCCTATCTAACACGAGATGATTAATTAGTCTTTATAGCACTTGTTAGTCTTTAAAGGACTGCTATAAAGCCAACATTGTGCCTTCAATCACACAACTACCCAAAATATTGTTGGACTTACCAAGAGCTCCCATCCAGCATCTCTTGGTACAGGAAGAGAAAATGAGGATCTCAGGGCAGAAAGAGACAAGTCCTTTTCCCAAATAATCCCATGTGGTATCAATTAATTACTCAGACCAACATGGTAGAGTTAGCAGGTGCTTGGATGTTCCCTAGGAAGCATACAGTAGCAACACAAGCTAATTGCTGTCCTACACATATCTTCCTAAGGAAATCATTGCTTCATTAGAAAGTAATGACTTGCAGAGGCATGGTTAGTTGGGTGCTACTTGGTAGTAGCTGCTGAACACTGACTGATATCTGCTTTAACTCCTGCTAATCTGATCCCACCTAACAAGAGCTGTGATTGTGACTTTGTGGGAAAGGAAAACTAAAAATAGGTAAATACGTACTAGTATTTTTAACACATAAAAACAATGAATAACGTAGCTTTAAAAGACCTGCAAAAATGGGTATATTTTAACATTTGTAAAATCCAAAGCTAGACTTGCCTCCTGGCTGACAGCTGTGCTCGTGATATTTTGTCCAGAGGTCCCTTTAAGGACACAAGTGGCTATCCATCAAGCAGGATGAACTTAAGCCCTGCCTGCACACCTCCCTGATACACCCCTGGTACCAGTGGCCAGGGTCAAGCTTGCATGGGTTTGCATAAGTGGTGACAGTCAGGGTGATTAATGTAAATTAGCCAGATATGTGACTTCAAATTTAGTGAAATAAACAAATTCGGTTCCTGCAAGGACATGCCTTGCTCTATCTAAAGTGGAAAGAATAACACTGAGTAAGCTCAGAAAACATATTTTCAAAACTCTAGCTGCATGGGTTCCTGCTTAAGACCTCGTATGTTTGAGCATCAGCATCTCTCTGCCTTATGCAAAGAGAATATTGTGAGCCTAGATGCACTAAACACAAGCTCTGACCAGGTACACAGGGGCAGCTGGGGGACACTTTGGTAACCACAGCCTTATCTGGGTGAGACGGCTGCTCTGTGCTGTGTGCCTGGCTTGGGTGCAGCCGTGCTGCACACTGCAGCCCTTGCAGACCCCACACCACACAAGTTCCAGGTGCTGCCAGAGCAGAACAAACATGCTTTGGGTCTAAAGCTCCACAGAAATGTCCTTGTGCTCTCAGCAGCCAGGGAGACCAGAGCTGCCATCGGCTGCCAAACTGCCCGCTGGGTCAGGGCATGGTCATTTTAATAAATGAGCAACAGCCTAAAAAGGCCATTTTCAAGTTGCTTATGGGAATCTTTCAGGCCAGCATATGAAAACTTTTTGTCTGAAGACTATGCTACAGATGGAGAAACTTAAAAAAAAAAAATTTCTTTTTGTTGTAGTGCATTGTCCTCTGCTGGTTCACGTTCTGGTCAGACCTGTGGCCATGGCCAGGATACTGTGTGCACATCAGCACCTGCCCCACCACTGCCCGTTGTCTTCTCTTTCCCTCCCCACACCAGGCGGAGTCAGGGCAGAACCAGTGGATAAATAATGAGCAGCACAGCTTTTGTGTTTCCACTGCCAAGTAAGACATGCTTTTTTTGGTGACAGAAGCCAGAGATAACACCCTTGGACATGAAACACTAGCTGCCCTCCCATTCCCCTGTCCCATGGATGGCAGAGAAGCCACACAAGCGCCCTCACCTTGCCGGGGTTGTTTCTCTCGGCGGGACAAGGCTGGGAGCTGCCAGCACTGTAACTCCAGCCCGTCTCCTGCAGGAGGTCGGGGGTCTGCTGCCTCGTCTGCCGTGACACGACGAAGTGAACCTGCTTCTCGCTGGCCTGTGGGAGGAGGCACAGTGTGAATCCCACGGGCCCAGCGCAACAAACCCCTGCACCTCAGCCCCAGAGTGTCTGTGAAATGCAGGAACCACTTAAACATTGCTTGGATTTCCCATTAATGAGGTTGCTGTGACGTAAAGCAGTAGCATCAGTTCAGTTCCATGAAGTTCATAATAGTTTACTGCCAGCAACATAATATATCTCTTGAAAGTTACCTTTAGAGGTGCTACCTCTAAAAATCCTTTCTACCTGCCCCAAATTTGGCTAGAAGCAGTGATCCACCACAGTGAGTGCTGATCAGCTCTCACCTATACTTGTATATATCCCTGCAAAGCAGCAATTTGCCTGTCATGGTAGAGAGACAGACAGACGACCAGGGCTATTGCTGCCCAACGGATAGAAAAACTGAAAAAGATAAAATTAATCCTGGAACCAAGTGTGTGCTTATGCCTTGCCCAGTGAAAGTGGGGAATAAACAATGTAATTGAGTCCACCTGCATGCAATGAGCATGACAAATGTAAGGAAGCTTCTACTGAGGTAATATTTGCTCGTTATTTTTAAGGGGTTCTGCGTGTGTGCCTGATAGTGTTAATTCTGTTTACAGGTGGGTTTTTTTTCTGTTTTATTGAATCAGCACTGTCTCCCTAGAAGAAAATGGCTTCAATTGTGAGGCTTATATGAATCTGTTCAAGACAACAGTGATACAGAGATAAAGCTGAGAGGGAGTGGGGTTACTTGGATAAATCATATATGCCTGCCATAAACCAATATACGGAACTGAAATGAAGAACAGTGTAAAAATAACCTCAGTGCTATAGAAGCATACTCAGAAGATGTAAAAATTAATCCTCTAATCTCCTTCTCTCTAGGCTAAAAACCTTGCTGTTGTGCCAGGAAGGAGGGGCTCATGATGACCAGTCTGCAGAAGGACTCCTGCCTGCTTGCTTTCAGGTTATACTGGAGGAACTGCTCAGTATCCAGCGTCAAGCCCCCCACAAACACGTCTGGAGGCCTGATGCCCCTGGGGCAATGCTTGTTGGTACTGCAGCCCCAGGGGCAGCAGACATCCTGGCTCACTTGCTGGCACAGTGATGTGCCCTGCTCACTAGGGAGAAGCTCCAAGGAAAGCTGGCATTGAAAAAGCAGCTGAAAACCAAACCCAGATCCAGTTACGCTATTGAAATCAAATCTCCCACAGACAATTAACACAAGCCAGAGGAAGCTTCTGGGAATTTTGTTTTTATAGCTTAGTTTGTTCTTTCTGGAGCTGGATTCAATAGCTGTAACTGAGAGTTAAAAAAAGCTTTGGAAAAATGTCATTTTAGTTAGGAAAAAGCAACCTACCTCTCCTAAATCTCCAACTTCAAGCTTGAAATATATATGTTCAAGCCATGTCATTTTCAGTGAAGTAAAAAATGTGCGCATCTTTGTTACTTTCCCAGTATCTTGGGGGAATGTTTTTTTTTTGACTAGAAACTCAGATCTTCACAGCCTCATAATACATCATCTGGTGACCGGTGAATACACGTATATTTAAAGAAAACTTTCTAGGCATTTTTAACAGATTTGGTTTTATGGCATATTAATTCATGGACTCTGGAATCAGCTAGTACGCGAAAGCAGAATTCTGTATGTTGGGAGAAATGAAACCATCCTGGTCCCTACTTTGTAATATGACTCAGGTGGAACTGAACAATGATTAAACCTCCCAAGGGCATGTGGCCCCATGAAAATACAGTTTTCTCTAAAAGAAACAGTTTCAACTTAATGCAACTTCTTTTTCAAATTCATCTACTGCCACATGGTAAGCCTCAAAGTTGGTTAGTTAGAAAACGGTGGTTGTAAAACATGATTAATTCTCATAGAACAACTAGCAAAAGTTCAACAAGAACCTCTGTTGCAATGGCACATTTTTCTGCAGACCAGTCAAGCTGAGCAGTTTCTCAGAAGTCAGAGTGGTTTAGAAAGTTATCCAAACAACAAGAACAGCTTTTGTATTTACATACACATGAAAACAAATTAATGTTTCTACTGATCAGATTATTTATTGCTGATTCATTCTGATCTCTCCCTCCCTCTTGCCAGTGGCTTTCCTCACAATTCTTTCTCTGTATTTTATGCTGAAGTGAAAATTAAAGGAAAGAGATTAGCTTTGATACTGAGTGCAAGTAAGAGCTGAAACAATCCACTAGAATTAAAATCTGTTACAGCCAAGGCAAATCAAGCAGGAAGGCAGAGACACAGCGGCAACTTCTGAGCATCTCGTAGGTAATTGCATCTTACAAAGAGGCAACAGGGCTGCTCTTGGGAGAAGCTGCCCCATCTCTCGCAGGGACGATGGAGCACAGTTTTCTCCACATCACAACCTGCTTGTCAGAGGCAGTTATTGGGAAGAAAAGCTGCTCATCTGTTCCTAGCAGCTGCTCCGAACTATGGTGGGGGAAGGAGGTGAGGAGGAAGGTGAACATCTGGGGTCAGTAAAGTCTGACTCAGCCCATGTAGCTTGGCTTGATGTGCTCACGTGAGCACCCCATATCTGTTACTTTGCTCCTTTTCTTGTCAGTCTCATGGAAAACAGATGTGGAATGTCTCATTATTTAGATTAAAAGTGCCACTTCTGACGCAAGGCCATGGCTTAAGATGATGTGACAAACAGGAGGCAGCAAATTCCCAAGTGTTATGATGTGTGCACGTTCCTAATTAGCACTTACACGTTTTCTTCGTTTCAGTTCTTGTGACAGAGCTTATAAACAGACAGACATCTAATCTACTGATTAGCAACTGCTTCGCATATGCTAGTGTATAGTTTCTATAGGCCTCAAGAATCAGATTTGTCTCAATTGCTCATTATTTAAAAGTCAAAAATAATCAGATTACACAGAAATCTGACAGTCTTCCAGCTGTGCTTGGTTTAACAAGCCACTGCACCTATTGTTGAATGTTCTGTTTTTAAAGAAACTGATGGTGTATTTGTAGCTTTCACCACCATAAATTAGAAGACCTCAGTGCATTGCAAGTGACATGCTGAGCTCTCAACAGGCAGGAAGGATGCTGTTAAGAAATCAGAGGACAGTAAAATAGCCCTTCGTGTAAGAAGCAAATGCAAAACATTTGTGGCTTCAGTATAAAGGTTTTTCTTTGGCATAACATGGAAACAGGAAAGGCAAATGATAATTGATTAAAAACATAACAAAAAAGACACAGGTTCCAGGAATTTTGCATTAGACAACTGTGATGCATAGAGCTCACATCAATGCAATGTAATCCTGGCTGTTTGGAAATCTGAGTTTCCCCTTTGATGGGCTTGTTTAAATTCCCAGGGACTGGTGCGCATTTCAAGCATTATTATAAATAACATCCACTCTTTGGAGACCAATAAGGGCTTTAGTTACACTTTTAAACACTTGTATGTGAATACTCTTGTTAGTAATTTTTTCCGTTTCATCTCATGTGTTTTTTGCTTATGAAGCACTGATGCCTTGTTTTGTAGCCATAAAGAACTGTTCCAAGAATAATAGTTTTTCAGAAAATGTTTCATTCCAGACTTGTTACCCTCAGAGAATTTAAACCTTTCCCCTTCTGCCTTCTGTTCCCAGTTAGTGAGCTGCATAAGGTAACCCAGAAAGATGCTGGACCAGATTTTTGTCAACTGGCATTATGAAAGGGGATGACATTTTCTTCACCTATGCTATAACCTTCACAATAAAAGTTGGCTACAACCAACTGTGAATCTATGCTAACAGAGGAATCCTTTCTACAAAATGCATGGATTTGACTGTTTGTTTCAGTCTGACTGATATTACCCTGATAATACCTGTCAGAAAGAAGAAGCAGCTGGCCTGATATGACATCTTGTTATTGAAGCCCATGAAATTCTTCAATATGTGAACCTATCTCCACATGAAATTCAAAATTGTACAAGTAAAATAACAGCTATAAATATGAGATAAAAGCAACAAAAGATCCTTGGATTTGCTTTTTATGTTGATGTTTTCTAAAAACAGAGTCTGTAAACAAAAAGCCCAAAATGGTTCTGGAGGGAAAATTAGGCAGAAGCTAACCAATTTTGTAGCTGAGAAAGGCATGGGTTTTTCTTTGTCTGACAGTTCTGTGTTACCACCCTTTTAGCACTCCACAAGAATCTAAACAGAGATTAATAAAAACTACAGCTACAGATCCATTTTTCTAAAACATCTGGATTTCCATATACTGGATTTAGGTAAGAAATGTCTATAAGGTGTGGACTACCTTCAGTTGTAAACCACATCCATGGGAAATACTTGAGTCTGGGAGGGTGATGCTCATCCTGAAACATGTCATACACTGCCTTAGGCTCAGGGCTGAACCAGAGAGCACTGTGACTCCTTCTGAGGCAGAGGAATCAAGATTCTGGTGCAACCTGTGCTGCCAGGGAGCAGGCTGGCATGTCTTCTGGCAGCTAGCATCACTCTGGTGATGATCAGAGTGTATAGAGGTGTGCATTGATCTATATGTTCCAAAACCTGATGGTAGCAGGCACCTCTGTGACAGTCCATGCCCATGTTCACACTCATCCCCATAGTAAAACCAAGGGGGAGGTACTCAGAGGAGTAAATTCCCATCCAACTTTGACTCCTTCCATCTTCCAAATACACAGACTCAGTGTTTGGCCCCTGTTTTGCAATAGACGGTGAAAAAGCACTGCTTGGTTTTTTTTGCCAGTTCAAACCCCGTGGTTAAAGCGGGGATGACAAACCTGTATCAGCTGTGCTGCGCTCTCCGGACTGCCGTAGCGATGGTCGTGCCCGTTGATGGCCAGCACCCGGTCGTTCTCCTGCAGCTGTCCATCACGGGCAGCCATGCCACCTTCCAGCAAGTTGAAAATAAATACTCCTGGCTCGTCGGCCTTGCGCACCAGCTTTATCCCCAGCTGCTCGTCTGGACTGCTCTTGTTTAGCACAACATGGAAGCTGTCATCCCTATTGCAGTGAGCATCAAGGGAAAGCCCGCTGTTTCGGCATCGGTACCTCTGCTCCCGGAGCACCGTCAGCCGGAGCACGTGGCAGGGTTGCTTCAGGATTGACAGGGCATAGTTGTGAGGCACATTTTTGATGTCCATGCCATTTACCTGCAAGAGAGAAGTGTAAATCAGCAGCAGAAAGATGGCCTATTCTGAGCTGGCACTGAGGAGGGCAGATCTGTGTACACAGATGTCTTCATATGAAGTGACATGTGCTATTTCAAACTGTGTCACACAGGAGGCCAAGTTTGTGGTGCAGAACAATCTTCCCCCTAAGGAAAGGATGTGCTGCACAATTTCTGTCCCTTTTCTTCTCCTTTCTCCCTGATAGTCTCCAGACATACATGCTAGTTTTCATCTTTCTTATTGCTCTTTCCCAAGCTTCAATATCCTTTCATATATCTTGGTTTTATTCCACAGGCTTCTGATTTCAAATTGCCTTGCCAACCTTTCCTTTCACTCCCACTGTTTTCCTGCTGTTTCTTTTCTTCTTTATCTCCCAGCTGTTGTAGGTACAGTAAAAAAATATTTCTTCACTAATGAATCTCTAATTACAAAGAAAGAAAGAGCCTCAAGTAGAAGTTTAAATGCCCTGGATATTTACTAAGAATTACGCTGATTACCACATCAGAGAATTTCCTCTTTTTTTTCAGTGCTTTCCAGGTAAGATTTAGTTTGGATGACAGTGAAACTGTAAAACTACCACTTTTTAAATTTGGCTGAGGAAACGAAAGAGAAAAAAGAGTTTTCAGTCAATCCCATCATGTTCATATGTGTGAGAGTGACTAGGCATTGCACTTTATATTGCTAAATGAAAACCAGTTGCAAGATTGTATTTCATCACTGACTAGAAAACCTGAATCGGACAAGTTATTTCCATGTAGTTTTACATTGCACAGGTTGAACCATTTAAGTATTAAGAACATCTCCAAAATGTAAGAGAAATACTCCCCAGCATGGACAAAAGCATTTGGCTGGTTTGCTTTTGCAGATTGCCTATGTGGGCATGATGGGGCTGTTCTGCAGCAGTCTGGTGGGGGAGGACTGTACCCAGAGAGACACAGCTCAGCTGGCTTTAAGTTGCTGCCTTGGGTACCACAAGCAGCATGAGCTGCACCAGGATAGGGCTGAAATTCATAGGAATACTTGGCAAATCCTGGGCAGTCAGCCACAGCTGGACAGAGCCAGGCCGTGCTACAGTCACAGCTTCATTGTGCAATCTGGATGTGCCCTGCACAATCAGCTTTGTCTTAGTGGTGTCATTAACTCTGCTGCTCTGTGCTGGCACCAGGAGAAAAAGGCTCCCTGAAGCACATAGCTGGGTGGTGGATGCTTATCCAGCTGCTGCTGGGAACCACCATCTAGAAGAGTTTTTATCCACTGCTAGAGTGAAGTATGCCCACATTGTGATCCTGGGAAATCCCTTTGGCCAAGTCTGTCTGACATAAAGTAGAAGGCATGGCGCAACCTTGGCATACCTCAAGTGTCCTCAGCTACCACTGAGGTCAGCAAAAGCTAGGAAATCATAGTTCCTTACAGCCGGTGCTCTGAACTTTAGATTGTCTTTCTGCATGCAACATTGCAAATCTCGTCATCTTAACTTAAGCATCAACTTAAGCCATCTTATTCTTCATCAGGATATTTTTATGTCATACCTCCACAGTACTGTACCTTTAGAATCATGTCTCCAGGCAGCAATCTTCCATCTCTGGCAATTACCCCATCTCGATATATATGCTGTATAATAATGTGCACCAACGGGGTCTCACTGCCTCCCACAATCCTAATGGCCAGGCTTTCATGGGGATCGGTACGGCTGATCTTAATGCAGGTAATTTCCCCATCTGGAATCAGGTGATACAGCCTGGGAAAACCTGGAAATGCATATTGTAAGGTATTTATTTGACAACACAGATTTGCTTTGTTGAAACATGCACTGCTCAACCTCAAGTACCTGCGAGTTAGTCAAGCTAGGATTTATGCACGGATGTGATTTAAACCAAGTGGGAAGGAAAGGATAGGTAAGCTTGCTGAATGGTCTTGAAGAGATATTTTTACAATTAATATATTCAAACTTCCTTTCTCCCCCACAAAATACAGCCTTAAACCTTTGATGTAATCCAGGCAGATGAAACATACTTACAGTTATATACATCAATATTTTAAGGGAATAAAATATATTTTTGGTCACCAGAGACACCTCAGAACCAGGCCATAGTTTCTTGCTGGCCCTAGAACAGACTGGCATGGGCATCTCAACAAACATCCATCCCTGCTGTGCTGGGTTGTAAGCCCTATCTCACTGGTAGCATCCCAGGCTGCCCTGTTTTCTCCATTTTTGGTGTCACAGTGAAGGACTGGCCTCTTGTCTTGTGACAACCAGGGAGCCTTTTATTTATGTTTAGCTATCAGAAAGACAACATTTTTTTTTGACAAACCAAAGCACATAGTAGTTTCCCCACCTGATCCCTCTCCATTCATCACTGCTTGAACTCTAGGAAGTAGGAATGACTGGCTCTTACTGTGATGTGTCTATTGAAACCACAGTATGCTCAAAACACCTGAAGGGAAAGATCTCTGCTGGCCCTGGAAATCTGGCTGTAGGGAGGAGGGCCTAATGGTGGGCAGGGGTCCTTTCTGTATTTATAATGCACTGGATAAGAGTATCGTCTTCCAAACCCTGCTTTTCAACTGGCATATGTGATTTCAGAGCATGTCACTAATTCTTTCTTTCCTTCTAGGTCAATTCAAAATTTTAATCCGTATTCAGCAGTGAGCAAAGTTGAAATAGAAGCAGCAGTGAATTTTCCAGCACAGGCATAGCAACCTTCAATTTTTTTGAATCCCCCAAAGCTGAGAGAAAGCATTTAAACTTTTTGCATATGAGTCCAATCCAGTGGTTATATGACAAACCTGTAAGTCAAAAATATTAACTGCTAATATTTTTAGAATAACCTATTTTAGAAATTAAAGTACAGTGAGTGTTAATGAATAGTGGTTAAGTGTAAAATGAAACTTAATAGACCAGAATCTGAGATAGAATAAATATTTGCTACTACAAAATTAGCAGGCAACAAACCAGCAAGGCACCAAAACCTTTTAAGAGAGAGAGAAAGGGGAAAGCAAGAACAAGAAAAAAATGTTGAGCAACACTATGTTGCATCCCTTACCACTTCTTTGATCATATGCTCTTCAGGGTGGGAAGCTGTCCTCCTCCACGTCTGTAAAAAGCACCTACCAGTAGCACAGACTTCGACCTTGTGGTTTTACACAGACTTGACAGGCAGTAAAAGTCTGTCTAAATAACTACACAGCCTTCACCAACCTAATACTCAACTATTCATTTACCAACCTAATACTCAACCATTTATTCTTGCAATAGCAGTTTCTGTGCTAATACATGTTTACTTCAGTTTTGCAGGCAACTTTAATATCTCAGGAATGGAAGGTGCTTCATTTCCCCCATGCTCCTCTATTTTCTAAATGCTATTTGCTCAGCTTGTAATTTGCTCAGTTCTCTCTAGCCTGAAGGGGGATTCACTTGATCTAAATCCAGGCCTCAAATGCACAGTTTGGTGATCTACTTGCTCTGTCTTCCTTTGTAGTGCACAGGCACCCAAAGAGAGTGATTCCTGTGCTAAATCATCCCTGGAGGTGCCAAAAGCTCTCCACTGGTGTAAGAAAAAAGACAATTAACTCTGGTATCTCAGTTGGGTGCTTAGAGTCAGATGATACAAATACTCCTCAAAAATCACCAATGGCCTGATCCCTGCATCAGAATAAGTATGAATATTTCACACTCTCAGTGTGGCTAAAAGGGTAGTTACGTGTAAAAATACAAATGAAAGTCAGGATAAATAGATCTTCCCTGCATGCAAATAAACTAATATACATGTATATATTAAGGACTACCTCTAATAGACCTACTTCTATTATGATGACTCACTTTACATCCTAACAAACTATGTTTTTTGACACTGATGTTCATTTTACTGTAGCTCATTCTAAAAATTCTTCTAAAGGAATTATCCTGTTGCATTTCTTGTCCATGGAGAATTGTGGACTGAACAAGCTATTGACACTCTCAAGTTATTTCAACTGTAATTATCCCAGACCAAAATCAGGGCAATGTAGCAGTGAACAAGCTTCTACACTTGTACGAGTCTTACCTACATCTTTACATATGTATAACCATAAATAGGTTTCTTTGCATTTTGAACAATGCCTTACCTGCTTTGTTAAGTCTTGCAGTGGTACTTGGCTGACTTTCAATATGATTTTATACAGATTCTTTTAGAGGAAATGTTAATGTCTCATTTCCTTCTGAAATGTGCAGTCTACAACAACCCAAATCTTTCCAAGATGTTTTTGTTGCCAGTCTGCAAGATTCTAATGCCATTCTTTCATAGTTAGCAGGCTGTACTGCCTCACATCCTGTCTTCATTTGACTTGTTCTTTATCAAATATACATAATAAAGAGAAATATTTTCTCCTCAGATGGGCTAAGCAACCAAAATAATTCCTCTATGATGCATTAATTTCTGCTCTCTTAATTGAAGACTTGCCTCTTCTTTTCATCCCAGACATCTCCATGGGCATT
>VZUA01106558.1:91990-102503 GCA_013401035.1 Horornis vulcanius
AAGATAGTAGTATCACCGCTACTTTTTTAACATCAGAATTTCAACAGAATCTATACCATGTAGCTGTTAGAACGGAAAGCAAAAGGCTAGGGAAAGGACAAGTAAAAAGTAGACAGGAATTATATCTAAAATCAATCAAAATTTACCTGCTTTCAAACAAGCCATTTTCTGAAAGATTAAACAATCCAGACATAGAAATAGGATAAGAAACTACTGGCAGATAAAACCCATTTATTTTGTTAAGACTCTTTGTTTCAGTAAAAATGTTGCAGGTCTGTTAAAGCAAAACTGGAGGACCACTGAGAGGGTTACCATGAGCAGCTAGGCAGGTAGGAAGTTTGACTGTTTAGCTCCTCATAAAGGAGCAATTGATTTTTACTCAGAGGGATAGGAACAGTACATAGTGGGAAGCAGTTGTACACAACAGGATCTGCCAACTAACAGTTCCTGAACATGTATTGAAGGTGAAAGTTTGTCTTCTATGCTGAATCCTTTTGAATCCCGTGATTCAGGTAATGATTGTTTTTGCAGATTCAGGGAGCCTTTAGGGAAAGCCTTGGAAAGATCCACTGCATATTTGTCCATCTCAGCTTAAAATTTCTTTGAAACAACTGGACTGCAAACAAGTGCTAAGGCAGCATTGCAGGACACCAATGTCCAGCCATTTCACAAGAGTGGGGTCTCATTACCTCCTCAAAAGGCTCTGGCCGCAGAGTCCCTCCAAATCAACCACTGGTCTCCATCTGCCCCAACAGTGAGAGGAGCCAGGTGGCAGCAGCCAGCCCTGCAGACAGGGCTGACACCTCCAGAAATACTGAACTGCTTCCCTCCAGCAGCCAGCCTTAAGGAGACTCCCTACATTTGAAAGCCTGTATTAATTTACTTTCCTTCTGGAAACAATGCTGCTTGATTTCCTGGTTTGGAGTGAAATGGAGCTAATCTATCATCTCATCCTGTGTGCAAAATTTATTTCCATTTTACTAAAGAAGAGCTATGCTAGGGGAAGATGCCAGCACCTTCAAACTTCTTCCAAAAGACAATTCAATTTTCTTTTCTAGTAGATGATCACAACTCAGAGCCAGGAACTTTCTTCTTTCCAACTATGTGCTGCAACAAAGTCCTGATGCAGTTAATGTTCAAACACATGGGTTGGAATACCCTATGAAAGCAGAATCCAAGTGAGCAAAGGGGTGGACACTTCTACAGGACCACAAACAAGTAAAAGAAATTAGCAATGGGAGAATGTTTTCATGGGGCAAGGATAAGTCAACACTGAGACAAGCTTTCCCAGATTGATTCAATTTATATCTTTGGAAAATACACACAAGGCTCTGAGGTTTGGGGTGGAAGAATAAAATAGCAAATTAGTAACAGATCACTTCCTTAAGAGGAATTTCCAGTCTTAGGAAAGTAGATGGGAGTATTGAAGAACTCCTCACACATCAGCAGCTTTCCAAATTCCTGACAGTGATTTCTGGCTTTTATTTGCAGATCAGAATTTGTGCTTTTCCAACAACAGCAGATAAGAAACACTGCTTTTTCAATGAAGTGATGAAACTGCCTTAATGTTGTTCTGCACGAACCCGAATAAGCAAATGGAAAGCATTTTGGGCAGTGGGAGCTTGATTCCTACAAAAGACTGTGGGAAAACAAGTGCCTTGCATAGTGCCCAGCACAGTCATCTAAGGATATCTTGCTTTTCCTGCTGTTCAAAGAACCCTTTCCTAGTTATCAAGCATCATAGAAAAGCATGACATACGAGTCTAATATGCACCTTTTCTGGTTTTTGTGTTTTTCCTTGGCAGATATAAAGGTGGCTGAGAGCTTGATGCAAGCAGTCCATCCCTGGTCATTAAAAGCAACCCAAAACATTAAGAAGTTTAAACACGTGAACAGGTCCTTCTGATTTATGTACTCAGACCCCTTATCTACCGAGTACTCTAAGTATACATTTTGGTGAGTGAGGACGTCCAGGTGTCCTCATTGCTGTTCCAGGTTCTGTGATGGCACTGTGAATATACACATTCTAACATGAAGAGTCTTATGGATAGAAACAAGACTTATAAGAAGTTATGCCTATTCAAATATATTCACAGGTTTGAAACCGCTGCTGTACTGAATTACAGGATGTTTTGAGTAAAGAACTGAGTGTAAGCTAAAGTATGAAGAACATGAGCTAAGGATAAAAACTAAATCAAGTTCTCTTTCTTTCCTCACCTCAGCTGCAGTTATATGCATAAAATCAAGCAGGAAGATACAGCAGTGGTGAATGTAGCCTCAATTTGCCTCCTACAGCTGCAGCGAGACTTTGTGCATTTTAACCTGGGGGAGGGGAAAAAATGGGTTTCCAGAGGATTAATAAAGCGATGGGCTAAAGCAGCTGCAGTACAAATGGCACCTCTCCACAAACAATTGTTTGGATTTCTGCACACTTTACTGAAGAAATGGACCTTCTTAGCAATGGGGAAGACAGAAAGCCAAGCACATCTAGCTAACAAAAAGGTTTTGAACTAAGCAGTGTCTTTGCACACCAGGAAGTATATATGTAAGTAGTATTTTAACAGTGCCTACCAAGAAGTGCAGCAACCTATAGGTATGTTATATAGCCTTTTCTGTTGGATTATGAAAACAAGCTGTACATTAGGCTATGGGGAAGCTGAATCACTAATGACAGACACAGTAGATATTTATCACTGCCAGGCTGCATGGCACTCTAGAGTGTGCAAGCTGAGATTTGGGGCCATTCCCCTGCCACTAAACAGGGCTGCTTTGTTTACCAGAGCATTTTTTCCACCTTTGCTCCTCTGGAACAACTCACGCCGAGCTCAAGTGGAAAAATAGGAACAGCAGAAAGAAAGATACAAGTCTTTCAACTCACGTGTGTGGCTTTGCCGTGTCTCTCATCCGCTGCTGGCGGAGCGGTGCCGGTGTAAAATCTCCCGGCTGGGGCTGGCGCGGCCGGGCAGGGCCTGCACTCACCCCTCAGCTGCAGGCAGGCAGGTGCCCGTCTCAGACGGCCAAGCCTATGGCATGACAGAAGGCACAGAAAAGCTGAATTGCATAAACCTGAGCAAGTTAAGGTCTAAAAGACCACACCCTCCCGGTCATGTCTCCCGCAGGCAGATAAGCGTGTGCGGGCTGCTCATACAGCAGTGTAATTTGAAGCTTTTACTTTTCTTTCCGGCATATACCAAAGTTCATTTTCTATCAGGTTCTTCCTTGCATTTATTTTCTTCTTTTAACCTGGAAATCAGCTTAGTTCAAGTTTAATAAATACAAGTGGACCATCCTAAAAATTGCTTCAAGACAGAAGATCCATGTTCAGAGCCAGGCCCTCTCCTTTGAAAAGAAAGATAGGGTCCACAAGTTCTAACCCAGAATCTGAATGTTCACCTTGTTCCTGTACACTTGGTGGTGAACATTTGAACCACATAAGAGCAATTTGTAAACTCCAGAATCAGATGTCTGAAATTACAAGCTCTGTTAATTTTCTGAACATTGCAAAATTAAGACTGCATTAAACCCTCTTACCCAGTAATTTTCAGTTTAAAAAGCACCCAAGAAGGGGATAAAATGTACTGCAGATAAGGTGTCATGCTGCTGCATTGTGATGCAATGGCTGAGAGTGAATGTTAATAGCAAAAACAGCAGCAGCAAAAAAAAAATAAAATTTTTTTTTTCAAAAAATATTTTCAGTAGCGGAAAATAAGCCCTCATCTTCCAACTACACGAATCACTAATAAATGCAATGACTTCAGCCATCTTAAGCATTTGCTCCTAAGGAAGGAAGTGTTATTCAGGCAGCAAGGCAGCTTTGGAGATGGGCTTGAATCAAGGAACTGCAGTATGCACTAAAAACAGGCAGGAGGAAATACCCAGCCTTTGATATAAACAGCTATGGCTACCAGGTCTTGGCCTCCAATTGATTCTTATGCAAGTTTGTTTCCCTTCAAACATTTTCAAAGCATGCTTGCAACTTGTGACTATAAAATCCCTTGTTAAATATTTATTTTAAGAAATCATCAAGGGACGTGTCAAGTCCTACCAGCAAGTGTGACAGTCATACCCTTAGCTGGATGGATGCTTCTGTGCAGTAGTATTTGCCTTTTCTGCCCTGACAGCATAGCACCTCAGCTCCAAGTTGCTCAAGAAAATCAGGGATGGGTTCCTGCCAAGCCAGCCTGCCAGTGCTCAGTGTACAGTTGTCCAAAACCCAGGCAGTGCTGTGCTGGATCTGGGGCACTGTGCAGCTGCTGCTCTTCCCCCAGGATGGGTGCAGTACAGAGAGACACAGCCTGCATGGGACCAGATGTCCATGGCAGTCACAAGGCCAGATATGCAAGCCTCATGCGTCAGTCGTCTGCAAAATTGAACTATGCATATGAAATGTACTTTTAAAAACATGCTTAAGCTACAGAAGCTTAAACATTAGCAAATACATGCCCACAGAGCAAAGCCTGTGTTTAAATCCTTCCTCGCATGGGAGGTCTCTCTGAGGCTGCTCACCCTGGATTAGGAAGCCCAGAGTCCTGTTGTCACAGGTGACCACATCAGACGCTCAGTTACAGACTCAATTTCCATCCTAGCAACTGGCCAATTTTGCCCTCCCTCCCACTGCTGGGAGGCTTTTCTAAGTTTCCAGACTAAGGGCCAGCTCAAACTCATTTTTTCTCATGTTAATGTTACTGAATTGCTTAAATTGCCTTTCTTATCTCATGATATGCTTTCCTGTTTTCCTTTCCACTCAAATTCTGTAAGTCTCTGCTCAGACAAAAGGCTCTCTGCCCTCCTGTTCACACAAACAGTGCTCTTGGGCACTCATTCCTGTCCAAATTCTTCACTTTGGAATAGCATTTATATTTCTTTATACATACCAGGCAAATTATTTTCCTAGAAGGTGAGTTATTTATTGGCTCTGAACCAAATTGCTGGTGAGCTTTTCAGTACCTGTTGATCCCAGCAGAACCTGTCTGTCATCTGCTGGGAAGGAACATAGAAGAACCTCCTTTAAACTGTAGCCAGTGTACTGTAATATTTATCAGTTCCTTCCTTTGCCTGCTTTTTTCTTCATGAACATCGCAAAAAAAGAGAGAGCATTTTCGTACTACAATTCATTAATTTGCACCAACAGCAGGGTATCATAGATCTGACTGGTGCATTGACACCTGTTTGATAAACTTCTAATTTCCTGGTATAGATTCATACATGAGAGGTAAAAAAAGAAATTACATATTTAACTGTTTTTAAAGTAAATTTGTACATGCATCTCACGCTATGCAAATGCTACTCATTTATTTACTTCAACTAAATGATTTCAGCATACATTGAACACACTATGCAAGTTAAGTTAAAAGATCAGTCATATCATATTAGGGGAAACTGTAGTAATCAATGTTAGTTGATAATATTGTAATGGATGCCATCTGTGTTGGGTTGAAAAATCATCGTGTCCTGCAAACACAGAGGCCTGTGATTCCTTCTGTGAAGCCCTGTGAAACCAGAGCAGAAGAGGCAGGGGTCAGGTCAGCTCTTTGGCTGCTGCTGACCACTCTCTCCCAGTCCCTGTTCCAGGCAAGGCAGCACACTGCTTACAAAAAATGAAATAGAAGAGCTTTCTCCAGTGCATGTTCCATTCCTGTCCACACAGCTCTGGAAGGGGACTGAGCCACACTGTCTCTTTCAAGTACTCAGCAGCACTAGAGATTCCTTGTGGATTTCTATGATGTACCACAATGGCAAAATACACCCTTGTCCCTGATCCCCATGGATGGACAGTGGGATGGGGACCAGGACAAAGGGGACAGGTAGACCTGGCTGGCCCTTTGACTCAGTGGAGGAGCAGTGAGAAGGCATGATGCCAGGAGAGGAACATCAAGAGCTGTGGGTCACAACTCGCAGGGATGGGGACAGATGAGACAGGAGTCTGGGGTGCCCCAGGTGAAACTGTTTCTCCTGGCCTCCAAACAGCAGGCCACATGCACATCTGGAATGAACATTTCATATTCTCCCATGGAATTTCACCTCAGCTTGTAGAGGTATGCTGAAGAATAGGAATAAACTCTAGGAGGGGAATAATTAGGCTTCGAAACAGCTCCAGCATGCAGGCCAGCATTTTCATACCAGTTCCCTCTCTTGTTTCCTCTTTGAACAACCTGAATTGGATCACAAAACATAAAGGGGTTGCCAAGCACTTGTACTATGGAATCTGCTGACTACTGAATGCCACTGACAGTCTGCTTGGAAAATAGACTGGACTCTGCAGTCATTAATCACCAATATTAAATAGCAATACTGTACAGTAATGTACTGCAATGTACAGTGCGACAGTTCAAATGAGATGTTGACTTCCAAAATTGACCCACTTGGTATAATTTACAGTTGGCAAAGCTCTTACAAAGTGTATGTTACTGTGGGAAGTCTTCTGTATCCAGTATCTTTACATTTTCAAGATTACTCCTGAGAAGGAGAACAGAAGCATAATGAGGAAATTAAAATCCCAATATTAAAATAATCTCTTGTCCTCAATTAATGAACCAACAATAGCACCAGACTACTATTTTTCTGAAATGGACTGCTTTCAGGGACTAAGAGAGCACAGGATGAAATATGGCCCTACTGGGAAAAAGCCCAAAACAACAACTTGTACCATACCAGCAACTAAAATCATCCCACCAAAGAGCCTGTATGGCATCCCTCAGGAATGGCCTTGACTTGGAAAGCCCACAGATCCAGCTGTAAAATCTCAAGTGAATTCTTCCACCTCCTCCAGAAAAAAATCTGTGAACACATGAGCTTTACATACATAAGCAAAACAAACATTCAAGTGGCCAAATCACTCTGACTGTAGGGAGAGGATAATATTACAGATAATCAGGCACTATACGTTTTCCACTGGGAGAAATTCTTGAAGTTAAAAGATTAATCTGGTCTCTCAACACATTCATTAGTTAAATTGCAAAGCAAGCTCATTACATAACCAACCCTAGGACAATTACATTTATCTTGTCAAGGTTCACAGTACAGATGGATTGCTGACCAAGGTAACATGAGTATCTTCTGCAGGGTGAAAGCTCTCTGATCTATTTGAAACATCAGTGCTGTGCCCTCCCCAAGTTTTCAGATTATTTGTGTCTTTCTGGAAGAATATGTTTGTGCAGTTCCTCCCAGAGGTCTCTCCAGCATGAAGAAAGAAACTGAGGAAAGCTGGGATTCATTCTCTATAAGTGGGCAAATCAAGGCACAGAAATTAAGTGATTTGTTCCTAATTACCAAAGACGTCTCTGGCATAAAGAGCACCTTACTAATTCTCCCATACTTTGTTAGACACAGTAAAGAAAATGTTTTAAGATGGAGTGAAATTTCTGTACTTAAAGCGTGTACAAATCCATGGTGTGCTCAGTCCACTCTTGAATTAACTTTTACATCCAGGTTTATANGATTTAATTGTGCACACATGTAAAAACATGGATAGTTTATTGTTAATTTGAAGACACTACCTCAGATTATTATCATCAAATCATGTTATGCACTTCCTAGGAAGATGAAAGAGCTGGTATTTTTATCTTGTACCTCTACATGTGTTGTATTTGTACTAACATCCTCACCTATTTTTCATGTGGAGCAAAACGGCTGTGATAGAGACCTGCCAATATAGCAGGTGTATTAGCTACCCCAGCTACCCCTCAGGTAAGATTTTTGCTGTTCCCTGCACTCTTATCCAATTTAAAATCCTATTTTAAAATGCTGCCTGTGATGTGATTGATGTTACTCCATGCGTCTCTCCGTATGCATACCTACAATAAACACAGACAAGATCAGACCTTTGCACGTGTACTCAAGGATCACACCAGATATTCTGCCCTCCCACTGAGCTATGACTACATCCTAAGGTTGTCCATTAAGGTATCCAAAGTCTTTCTGAAGTCTCTATTCTTTTTTCTGAAGCTGCCTCCCCCATATAGTACATGTTCCCAGTTTCCAGGTTTATAATTTTACACTTGACCAAGTTAAAGCACACTTTTTTCAGTCTGAAGTCCACTTTTTAGGCAACTCAGATTCCCTTTTCTCTAGTGCCATGCATAATCAGTGAGTAGTTCAGTATTTTTCCTGCAAGGTTAAGTAGTGAACATTGCCAGAAGAGGTCTGAGTCCTGACCTAGCTCTGGAATCTCAGTAAAAATTTCTTTTTAGAGTGATTTTGCAACTACTTTGATCCACTATCCCTTAGCCACTTGGCATGTTCTTAACAAGAATATGTAGCAAAATGCTGCATTTTTAATCAAATTATGGTAGGATATCGAACTCAAGATCTTCATTTTCTATTAGGCCCATAGCAACTTTTTAAACCAACTGGGTAATCTTATGTTAAAGAAGCAAGCCAAGCTTAGCTGACAATGTTTGAATTCACTGAAAATACCATTGGCTGCCATTAACAATAGTCCTGTTCTTTATACTTGAATTCCCATATCAGTTTCTCTATTATTTTACTGGAAGTGAGGTCAGGCTGACTGTCATGCTGTTATCAGAATTATCCTGTTTGTGCCGTTGGGGCACTGGCAAAAAAAATGAGCATGCTTTCAGTCTTGGCAGATTGCTCCAATGTTCCCAAATTTATCAAAAGTTCTTATCAGTGGGCCAGAAAATTTCTCAGCTAATTTAAGGAAAAAAATAGGATGCATAGCTGCTGGCAATACAGGGGCTACTGCCTTACAGCTGATTCCTCAAAGTAGGAGTTGTCTAACATTCTTTTAGTTGCAGATGGGCTGGAAAAGAATTCATCTTCCTCATGTGATATATACAAACCATAAACCAGAAATCTTTTCTGAACATTTCAACCATCTATATGTTTCTTATTAACAGTTTCAGTAACCTACAACCCTTGCTTGGCCCATATCATTGCTACTTTTTTCCCCCATGTAAATTTAAAAATTTCAGAACACCATTTGCTTTCCAAGAGTAGATTTTGAGTTGTGTTTCTAGTAATTTCCATACTTAATAACATATAAATATCAATAGATAGTTATCTCCCTTTTATAGCCTATTTTTCCAATATAAGACACATGGTTTATTTAAATATGTAACTATTGTGTGTTTGCATGCCCACGCAAGTGTCAATGGATATGTATATCTATGCAACCCCATATATAGATAAGTGTGGACAAATTTATATCTGTTTAAACACACGTATACAGATGAGTAAGTCCATTTCTACTTTCTGTCTTCTTTTGCCATACATGTTGTCTTAACAATGTTTTGCCCATTTGGCAAGTTCTTGAAAAACTTCCAGTTTTGTTCATGCCTCCATGTCTCTGCTTATTCAGTTTTATTAATGGTTGTCCTTAGCTTTGGGAATTTGGCCTTTTCAAACTAGTATGTGTGAATATTATGGCTTGGGACTATATTCTCTTCAAGCATATTAAATGTAGCCAGGTCATGGTCAGTTTTTCCTGACACAACACCTGATTTCCAGTCTAGCGGATAAATTCACTTTTATCTATCAGGCTACCTAAAAGCAGAATTCTTCCATTTTAACAACTTTTGTTTTGCAGAACTATCATCCGGTATTTAAAGCTACTCTATTGATGTTTTATCAATATCTAAATGATATCTTCAGCAAGTATGTCAAAGTTTCCCATAATTACACAGTTGCCCCCCCACATGCAATAGTAGCTCAAGCTGTCTTCAGATACATTTCACTGACTTATAATGTAGCCTTTGCCCACTTTTGCTCACCTCTGAGCCTTGATAATCAGCATATTTATTGTGCTTCATTTCGTAAGATCCTGCACTTCCCAGTTCTAAGTTAGGGAGATATATATGTCACCAGGCCATAGACAAAGTCATTCCCCTCTCATAATTTCTTTTGTCACCCTTGGTCAGCTTAAACAACTTACACAATATTCTAACATATTGATCCCTCTAGCACTGTAACCTAGTGAGACAATTAAGTTGAATTTATCTTGAAAATTGATAAATTCTTGTTGCTCTTACTTATTACCCAGATTCCTGGCTTCAGCATGTAAGCATTTCCAAATGTATTTCATTTTGGGTCCTCTACCATGTTGATTTAATTTGTTCCTGACAAGGAGAATTTGAACCACATTTACTTTCTTAACCCCCTTCTGCATGCAGTTGCTTTAAATACAGTTGTGGCAGTTCTCAAGAGCCAAGATATTTTGTCCCAGCCACACCTATTCAATCTCTCCATCTTTTAGTACAGTATATATTACAAGCCAGTATAGGGTTTAGCTCCATGGTATGTAGTCAGTCCAAAACCAACATAGATTTTTTGTGCTGACCTGTGGAATGCTGACAAGGGCTGGCTGGAGTACAATCTCTGCAGCACTGTTTAAAAAATGGCATTCAGCATCATTCTTTCTGCGTCAGTGTCATGTTTTTGCAGGTGGCTTTGCAAAATAAGTCAGCAAATAAAATTTTTAATATCAGTGTAAGTACTCCACATAGGCCACACAGGCACAACCTATCAAGGAACTGCAGTCTTCTGCAATACTTGC
>VZUA01106558.1:103490-117473 GCA_013401035.1 Horornis vulcanius
ACTTGCTGTGCATGTCTCACTGTTACCCACTTATAACTGTCCTATTTTTTCTACACAGCACAAACTTGGAAGTTCTGCAGAAATCCTTCTGGGAGCAGGCAGTAGCCCACAGACCTCTCTGATCTTCCTAGTTACTGTGCTGGTACCTGCCTTCTCATAAGAGGACAAAACTCAGCCCTGAACCCAGGATTGTCCCTTGAAATGTTTAAAGACTGCAATCTAGCTAAGAAACACAGGGCATGCTTTACAAAATGTGTCACTTCTATCTATACAGTAAGGACTTGCAAAGACATAAATTTGAGTCAGGATGCCATAGGCACTATGGGCACTCTGCTCTTACCTCAAAGAGGTAGAGGATTTCTTCATATGTAAAAAAGTTGTGTCTTTTACTGGACTTATTGGAGCAACTGGAGGAATGGTGTGCCTTCAGACATGCAAGTGTTCCTTTGATCACACACACTGCAAGTTCTAGTAGATCCACACAGGCACTGCAAGTTCTAGTATATCCCCACAGCAAACCACGAAAGGTAGCTGCCAGGAAAGAGCACACAGAAAGGGGCCACCTCAAAGGCAGTGAGAATTTTTCAACCCACTGGCTCCTGAGCAGCTCCTCATGTTGAATCAGAACCCATTGTTGCCTGGAGATTGTGGCACTGTGTGCTGGTCCAGCAAGCTCAGCAAACAGGGAATAGTGCACATTTTGCAGATAACCTCTCTTGTACTAAGTGAGTAAAGCATCAGTCTACGCACACCCCTTTCACATGCTAACTGGTAAACTGCTAATTTATTTACTGAAGGGAGAATGCAATGCCTACAGTATAGATTACACCAGAAACAAAAGTTGTAAGGATGCAAAAAACACAATTACACACAGGGCAATGAAGAGTATACTGTGTTATACATATACAGAGAACTTCCTTAGCAATGCCAGTTGCAAACTGAGGTGGTGATAATTGAAGGTATTTAGCCCAGAAATGTAAACTTAAACTCAAATGAGCAAGCACTACTCTGTCCTAAACTGTTCTACTTACAAAGCCACAGGCCTGAAAATAGTGGATAGAGGAGCAACTGAGGTGCTGACCTTTCTTGTGTAGAGCAAGCCCTCCCTCCTTTTATGGGCTTCTGCCCTGCTATGACACAGAAGAGGCATTTTAATCAACTCATGTAACTCTGCTTGTGTACCTGCCAGTCTCCAAGAACCCATAATGACTTTTGAATTCAAGGAATAATTTCAACCACTTCTGACAGATGACAGGGGCTTTCAACAGCAATTAACCAAGTTTGGTGAAAGCAGGTAAGATTTCATGCGGAGATGAAAGACTGATAGCATTACACTGAGAGAAAACTCTCTCTGAGAATGACTTATTGAAATGCAGAGCTCCTGTTCCTATCATGGTAAAGTGGTCTTAAATATCAAAAAAGTGGGAAAATCTCCTGAAGCTCACAGCAGTCATGAACCTAGAGCAAGATTCCTTGACTTTGGTGATCATGAATCAGTTTAACTACCATTGTTTTCTACACTGTGATAAAGGATCTGTTTGTTTAACTATTGTTGTTTTCTACACTGCATATTCAGATCATGCATATTTTCAAAAACCATAACAAATGAATATGTAACTATATGATACATGATATATAATGCATACATATATAAAAGTCAACTGAAGATTGAATGATATTTCAGTAGTTCATAAAGGAAATAGTAGTAGTAATATTGAACTTGTCTGTGGTCTGCATTGTGAATGATTATTGTCATTTCAAATGAGACCTCCTTGAGAAAACATTTGTTTTTTTACGTTGGTAATACCTTAGAAGCGATAACTCCAACAAAGCTATTTAAAAGAAATTCAGAAAGTCCATTTAGCTGACTTATTAGCTCAGGTCAGAGCATGGTGCTGATGACACCAAGGTTGTGGGCTTGATACCTGTATGGGCCATTCACTTAAGGGTTGGACTTGTGGGTTCTTTCCAACTCAGAATATTCTGTGATTCTAGAAATCTCCCATTATTTGGTCATTTCCATAGTGCACTTTCTCTTTCAGTGTGTTATGGGCTGCAGCAAAATCACAGAAAGCTCTTAAAAAATAGAGAAAATAAGGATTATTTTCTAACTCATTACAAAACTATTAACTCAGCTTTCAGTGTCTGGTGATGTGTTGAACATTTTGTATGGTTTTTTCTAGTGTAATTAGTTCTGAAGAATATCTACTGAGTGCGTTTTTCTTCTGAAAATGTGACAATTAAGGTCTAACCCAGGCATACAAAGCAGAAGTTTTTGAAAAAGCACTTGTACCACAGCACATCTATTGGAATCACAGTTGATAATGTTGACGCAACATTTGCTGTTGTAGTTTTAGGCCTCTAAAGACCACATATGCTGAAATATTCCAGATGTGGGATAGCAAAGGCATCAAACTATTTCTATGTATGATATGATGGCAGGAATTTAACCCAAATCTCCACGTACTTGTCCTTCCTGCTACTGACCTCTCTTGCTGCTTTGCCAGGGAACTGGTGCTTACACTTTACATTGTATGAGATACCACTAAGGGTAAATGAACGGCATTACCATTACCTTTCAAAGGCTTCAGACTGAAGCAGTTGTTTGGAGCATCCCTGATGCTGACAGAACAAGCCTATATTCATGCCCTGCAGACAAAATTGCCATTCGTATTTAGATTTACACCACGTTCGCAAGGTTCCTTGGAAGATCTCTTTGCTTTGTGTGTGGGGAAATGGATCAGAAAATACTGACCATTTTCAAAATGCTTGCTTTGAATTTCAATGTCTCCTTCTTGTACTGGCTAACAGTGAGCTACTGTTGGTACACACTAAGTCACTCACACTGCACGTAAAGTAAGTTGACTTGACGAGTGTGTAGAGACTGCAAACTCCCTTGCCTACCCCTCCCTTTCCAAAACACCAGCAATGGGCCATTATCTTTGATTTTGACATCTGAAGAGAGAATGCAAATGCCAGGAAGGAAGTTTTCAGAATCTGTAAAAAAATACTCTCTAAAAGACCTTCCAAAGGGAATATTACAACAGGATACAGTAAAGAAAAACAGGAGAAGAATTTGAGGGGGAGATGTTCACACCATAAATGAAAAATACTTCTGAGAATAAACACAAACAAAAGTACATCCAAACTTACCTCTGCTTAACAGAAAATTACTGAACTTTCTGCTTAAAATAGACTCAGTACATGACTAAAATACTTGAATATGTCTAATTTATACCTTCCGTACTGTGCGGTATATTACAAGGAAGATGAAAATATGCTCAGAACTGATGTTGGGGCTGCCCCCACTGGACCACCAAGGCAGAAGGTGAAATCTAGAGGTTGCAGGCTGACTACTAGGATGCAGATTCACTGAAAAATTTCCTTTATAGAGCCAGGGTATCTCCTCAAGAATCAGGAAAAAATTATCTCTAAAGTCACAGAACTGAAGATTAGGAAACCCCAGTCTTTCTGAATATCTTCATAATAGACAGTCACTATAAAATTGCCATTAGTTCTTGTGTTTTGGGGACAGTGACTAGATTAAGGCTATCTATATTCTACACTACAACAACATGCAATATAATAGCATTACCCTAATTGCAGCTCTACTCCTCTGCTGGTTTCTCCTACTAAAAACTGTCAGAGTAGACTGTGCTGTGCAAACCACACAGACAGTCTGCACATCAAAGACTTTGCATGCTAAGCAGCTGAGATCAGGAGACTAGATCTGCACAAGAAATTCCAGAACAACTCACTGCATGGATCTGTACAGACTTCATGCACGACATGAAAGACATTCTTAAAAGATGGACTTTCAAAAAAGATAGGGGGTGGTGGCTTGCTAAAGCTAAAGAAAGCTAAAAAGATCTGAACGGTTGCAAAACACAGCTGACTTTCAAACAAATTCCTGAGCAACTGAGAAGCTGTCTTAGGAAAGAACAGGACAGAGCACAACAAGGCAGCAGCACTGACTTGGTTTATGGTTTTTCCCGTGTTATCAAGCAGCAGATTTTTGTCAAAATGCTTTCCAGGCCTATGGACTTTATGAAGAAGCCTGAACAGACTCTTAATGATCTACATGAAAAGATACAGTTTCACCACAAAATAAAATTTGCTGGTTTGAACTGAAATTACAATGAATGATCATGGAGGAGTAAATTAAAGGAAAAGAAATTTATGGCTGAAGCCATGCTGCACTCTGAAAGGAAAAATGTAGACCATCCTTTGCTGGTGTTTTCACAAAAACATAGGGAGTATTGCACTGATCTGTAGGTGCTGAGTACAGGGAACAGAGCTTGAGTGGCCCACACAAGGCTCTGAATGAGTGACAGGGCTGCAGTCTGTAACCCAGTCAGTCAAAAGTTACCTTGGAAAGAAAAAGGTGTCATGATGAGGGGAAAGGGTATAGAGAAGAACAATTCTTATAAGAGGAAATTTTCTGCCTGTCTACCTTTAATTAAGAAACTAAAAAATGCTCAGAATCACAGCTTTAAATTAATCTTCTCCTTAATTAATAATTTATCCTTAACACAATTTCTTAGGGAAACAAAGTTGAGACACTCACACCTTTGTCTGGCCGTGTCTGTGTACGTCTTCCCTCTATATCTTCAAAGTCCAGTGACCTTTTTTGCTACCTTAACTTTGACAAAAGATAGTGATTTCAAAGATAATACATGCCCATATATGTAAACAAAATAAGGTAGAGTAATAGAGGAAAGAGACCCCACTAAGCACCCATATGGAGAGAAAGACTGAAGGACAAATACACTGAGGAATCAACAAAAGATTTGAAATTCCTGAATGCCTAATGGGAAATAATTCAATTAAACTCACACCTTTCTAAACACCAGGAAATACAGTTACCAAATATAAAACTGTAAGAAACTAGGCTTCACTGGCTCAGCTGCTCACCCAGCAACTTCACTTCAGCAAGCAAACCCATCACTACAATTGGAAAATACCTGTATTTTGTCGGATGGAAAGCGCAGCAAACAGGCTCTTGGTGAATAATCTAGGCATGAAAAATGTCAAGGAAGCAGTTTCCAATTAGCAGTCCACACCAAAAGAAAGCTTCCACTCTACCCCCCTCCAGGGCAGCATTTTCGGGAGCCCATGGGAAGGGGCCCTCGGTGGCCAGGGGCACACAGGGCTGGGGCTGCTGTGCGGGGAGGGCTCCCTCGCTCAAGGGGAAGCGCAGTCGCGAACCCAAGAACAACAAAACAGCATTACACTTAATCCACTGCCATCTGGCTTCATTTTGACAATCCACAAAATCAGACACAACATTCTTCCGCAAAATCCCTGGAAAACAACGCAGAACTAGTGTCAAACCCAGTGTCCCCTCCCTCCCTAGCCCCTCTGAGGGCTTGAAAGAGAGGTTTCTCATAAAATGAAGAGCAATTTCCCCAAGTGACATTTCTGCAGGAGCATTCAAGCTGCAGATGTTTCCACTGTGGAAGAAGAGTTTGTATAATGCAGCACCGCTTGTCATATTTATGGAGGCAGGGAGGGGGAAGGGGGTGAGAAACAGAAAACAGGAGAGGCTGCAAGCAGTGGTGTTGATCCGTAGGTGATGAACTGCCTGAGGCTATCAGCTCTGTGTGTTTGCTCAGCTCTTGACCTGACCAAGGGAGAACAAGGACCATCCATCTTCCCCAGCAGAAACCAAGCAGCTGCTTCTGAAAGGACAAGGCAAATCACACAGCCTTTAGACTAGCTGGGAACACAGTATCTCTGTAACACAGTAAGACAAGTTCCATTATTCTTATCCTTGTTATTTTAAAAACGTGTTGCAGGAAGCCTTAGTTTGCAACATTTGCATTGCTAATGCAATCAATGTATCAAGGCAGTCTGCATGGTCTGCTAACTGAGCTCAAATATCACCTCATAGGTGACGGTTTTCATAATTTCTTAAAAGAGGAGTTTCTTTCCGCAACAGAAGGCAGGAACACACACACAAAATATTGGAATAATGCCTGTTTCATGCTAAATTGTGTTCCCATTGACAAACACTGATTATCCACAGAAAACAACTTGCTAAGGACTGAACCATGTTTTAATAGACACCTCCTGACTTAGAGTTGCAACTCAACTGTTGGGTTTCTCATGCCCTTTCAGACACTCAAATGCTGAAGATGTCTGGCCTCCATCATGACATGGACCTTCTGTAGTTGCTGTGACAATGCTACCAGCTCTACGTGGATATCTCAGATATTCTGGGATTTCTCATCTAATACTAGATACCTAAATTCAGGCATCTGCATGAGATTTCAAGAGTTGCTCCACAGAGGCTACCTCCCTTACAGCATCCTCCTGTAGTCCGTGTTGTGATACATCTGCTTGCATTTTCTGGGTGCTACCTATGATAGGAGCAAATGTGTATGCCTTCTCAGTTGCCAAAATTAGTGGACTAGCAAGCAAAGCATCCACTCACTAAAAATAGTTCATTTGCTAAGGATACTTTGCTCAGTTCCCACATAAAAGCTGTCAGGACAGAAAACAAGGCAGACTCCATTTGCACATCTGTCTTAGGGCTCAACACCACAGGAATGTCCCCAGGCATGGCCTGTGCTCTGTTTCTTAGCATGGCTGAGCATCCTGTCTTCCAGAAAGCACATTACTGACAGCATTAATGTTAACAGGCACATCTCTGTGGAGTGCTGCATGTGCACATGCATTAATCAGGCATCTTTCTTAATAGTCAAGATTGTGCCAGGGAACAGCCTTGCCTGGCCTTCACACAGGGATTAGGAGATATGAGGGAAATGGAAAGAGTAAGTTCCCTGTGCAACAGCAGTGTCACCTGCAAGGGACATGTAACTTCATAAAAGCTTATTCTATTGTAACTCCCAAATGTTTCCAGTTGTAGAATATAAAAACCACAATCATATCACGACCTGAGAGGAGGAAATGGCACACTTGTACTAAATACTGGGAGATTGTTTCTACAGCAAAGACAGTATCTGCATGAACTTCAGCACTGTAGATAGAAAAGCTATGTGAGCACACAACGGCAGCTCAAGCAAGTACACACCTGGAAGGAAGAGAAGGGAGAACAGAATCTCCTGTAAAACCAGAATTGTAAGCAATACAAAAGAAGCACTTACATTGATGAAGGCAGTAAAGAAACAGCAAGTAAACAAGATATTTGTATCCCTAAAATTAAAAAAAAACCAAACAAACTAGCAAGAAAACTTGTTTATGACCCAGACTAATGGTACTGAGGAACCAGCACTATGATGAATAATGCTGATCCATAATTTCTGTTGTTAACAGATTTTTAGGTTGGTTAGGGAAGTAGTGTGACTTGTAACAGGTTTCATGCTGAAAATACTAGCTGCTGAGATGTTGCTGTTTACTTACAGCTATACATATACCTATACTTATAGCTTTACATATAGTTATATATTTTGTGAAACAGTGTATTTTTCAGGTTCAGTTTATAGGTTTGATAATTTCAAGCTGTAGACTTCTGTCACTTCTCACAATGCTCATCCTCCAAGGATGCTACAGCAGCATCCTCACTACAGATGGAAAGTTATGTGTGCAGCTTTCTCTTCACAGCCCACAAAACTCTGAAAGGACAGAGGAATTTGAATTACAGATTTTACTGATAGCAGCAGACTCCAGATTACAGTCCTTTATACACAGACGTGCCTGGTACCTCCCCCCTCTCTCTGTCCTTTAAGTTCTTCCTGTGCACCATGACTAAGCAGTCACTCACCTTAGAGGTAGGCTGAATTCCTGCTGGTATTACAAAAGTTTTTCTCAGGGACTGAGAACAAACATATAGAAGGCAAGGATGATGGAATTACTGGATTTTTAAGGGGTATTTCTGTTTGGTGTTTTTTTGTTTGTTTGTTTGTTTTGGGTTTGTTTGTTTTTTTGTTTGTTTTTTTTTTGTTTGTTTTTTTTTTTTAAAGAATAAACTCTATTTTGTTCCACTTTCATACCAGTTCTGTTCAAAGCTTCATAGTGATCACAAGAGGATTTGACTTGGCTCTTTGCCAAAGCTATGTCCTCTGTATAATCAAGTGAGAGATCTGCTTGTCAAACGTTTGCAGGGCTTTATTCTACATGAAAGCAGCCTGCACCACCCATTCCAAAGAAGTCTCTTTTTTGACTCCAGGAGGTTGAGGACTTCAAAAAACCAGGTTTACATCCTCTTATGCTCATTTAGAAACACTTGGGGCAGCAGCTACCATTTCAAAATCACTGTTAAAATGAAAACAGCAGAAATCTGACAATCTTTCGTATGCCTGCAGTGAGAAGGAACTGTTTTCTCCATGTATTTTTGAGCATCTTAACTGTATATGTTGAGAAAATTAAGGCTGAATATTACAACAATTCAATAACTTTTTACAGTAGAAAAAAATGCACGCCCCTGAAGCATGCTTCTCTGTATTCAGGTCACCACTATAGGATTTATTTACACCTTTCCTTCATCTTATTAGACATACACAGTTATGAGTTTCCCTGTGCCACTGGTATTATCACAAGGCTACCAGTGGTGTGTCAACAGGGGCTGGAATATCACTGTGGAGTTACTAAACTTACATATTCAGAACTAGATATTTTGAATATATTCTGCTTCCCATTCCTCTTGCTGTGCTCTGCCTTCTCATTTACTGAACTAGGGCTTCTCCAGACAATTTGAACCAATAAGTATTTTCAGTTGATGCTAACTGATATCTGACAGGAGTCTGCAGTATTAATCATGCCCAAATCTATATAATTTCAAAATTGTCTCACTGTACCCTAACTTCATTGTTTTACTGGGGTACAGTCAGAATTTTAAGTGGAAAGAGGGGCTTTGTTTTAAAGATGTTGCTTTTGCTTAAGTATTATCTTTCCCTATATTGCAAATTGGCAATGCTCTTGGAAATCCTTGCTGAAAGAGGGTATCCTATAGCAATTAAAGTGTCTCACAAATCTGTACAAAACATTTGAGGAAAATGGAGTAAAAATTGTGAAGGACTGGAATATTCATCTCTTGTCATCTGCTACACAGGATATATGCTATTTTAATTTGTTTCAATGTCTGTAATCTCTCTATGTACAGCAGTTTATAGCTTTGTTCTGTTTTAAAATAGAAAGGTAAAGCTTTTTGTCTCACTTCATTTACTGGCCAGCTGGAACTGCACTGCCTGTTCCTGCTCATTTATGAGAGTTCAGAGGAGAGGGTTGTGGGCAGCACCCCAGTTTAGCTTCCCTAGGAAATAAACTGACAGGAAACAAGGGGAAAACTGACTATAAAGGCCCTCCTTAAAAGGCAAGAGAGGTCTTATGAACAAGAATTGCACTCCTTAACTTTGTCTCACAAATAACATTCTCAAGGCCAAAATCACTCATTCAGAAAGGATCTCAGAGACCAACCAGAATATACTGCGTGGCCTTACAGTGTCTGTTGTTACAGACTCAAAACCTGTGCCAAATTATTAGAATGCAATTGTAGGTCACAGCACAACAATTGTGGACAAGGAAAGTGCGTAACAGCAGAAAATAAAACATAGCTAATTGAAACATCATTTTAGAAACTATTGTGGCTCATATTAAAACACACACACAAAATTATTGATGCTCTTTTTACAATGGAAAGGCTTTTTTTTTCTTTTTAAAAGGGTATACTTAATGTCTTTGCTTTACACTGTGCAGTATTAATTTTTCATCTGTTACATCTGCCTTCCACCACTCTCTTTCTGTCAGAGTGCTAGTTTAATACCAACAAGAGGTGAATTGAATGGATATTAAATGTTTCTGTCAGATTATCATCAGCATTGCCAAAATCTTGTTCAAAATAGTCCCTCTGAACGCCCTCCAGGTTTCTAACCCAAAGTGTTAGCAGTAAGTGCCTGCTTTTTGACTCACTTGCCAGTCATAATAATATCTTAGCAGACACTCTTATCTGGATAGCAATTTCTATAACCAGCTTTCTGGTTTAGTTTTACCCCTCTCTCTCAGATCATGGGGAGACTCATTCTAGTTTGATGTATGTAACAACCTGTTTTAAATAAGAAAAGATTCTCCTTAGGTCTTTTCCAGCCTATATTGCAGTTAGCATGGCTGCAATTGACAAAAAGGTTTCACACTCTGGACTTGGTCCTGGAGCTGCTCAAACAGGACTACTAGCCTTCTTCAACAGAGAAGAAACCTTCCCGTGGGAGAGGCTCAAAAGTAATCCTGACATCCTTTTTCTCTTTCAGCTGGTTGAACTTCAGCTGTGTCTTGGTTGAACCAGGGCCAGAGTCTCTGCTCCCTGCTGCTCTCTGCTCTGTTGAGATGGAGAACAATCTCCACCTTAGCAAATTGCATTCATGAAAGTGTACATGGGCAACCATTGATGAAATATTGCTGACTGTGAAATCTATGGCACCTCAAGTTGTTCTAAATGAGGTATCAGAGAGAAAAAATATACAAAACTGAAACCTCCCAATGAAAAAGCTTTTTTAAAAGAGCGGGAATTTGCTTGACATTAACCCTGCAGAGAGAGGAAGGACAGGATTTGCCATTGTGCTCTCCCATCTGCTCTGCAGCTTTGGTGAGCTGGAGCACAAGTGCTCAGGCAGTGGGTATGCCAGTATCGTTTGTATCTAGGGGAGCTGGCTGGGCTGCAGTGGGTGTGGGGCACGGACAGACCTCCAAACTACCCTTGCTGTCTATAGAAATACACCATGCAGAATAAGAAAAAAAAGTGGTAACCAAAATTCCCTTCATCTGACAGGGAAAATACAGTTGATGAAACATCTGTGTTGTTACCATTCTTCAGAGAATAAAGTCTATAAAGTGATAGTCTTCTCCTCTACGAGGTGTCTGTTGTGCTTCAGTGTTTTGATTTACCTATTCACTGCTGTCATAAAACATAGCTAAAGTCCTCTTCAGAATACCTTGACATGCTGAAGATAATCTTTTAAAAACAAGTCATTACATGTACAGAAGGAAAAGAAAAGTACTTGTGGAACGTGTTCCACAAGCTCATAAAAATATAGCTTTTAACAAAGATACAGTAAGAGTTAAAGTGTCACAGTTATAACCGGAAAGAAAATGCAAACCTGCCCAGATCTGGAAAATGAGAAAAGAACATGTGAGAGTAGAAAGAAAACTAAGAATATTTCTTTCATCTTTCTGCAGAAAATCCTAAAATATCTGCTACTTGAAAAGTCTGTAGTTTAACAAAAGACTAGGAAGTATCTTGAAAGCGGCTGCAAATTATGCATCCAACTTACTCCTGCAAATAGAGCAGCCTCCTTTCCATGCCCCCGGCACAGAGAGCTTTAGAAGAGAGCCCGAATGACTCACAGTTGTATCTTACTAATTGCATGTCAATTGTTGAAAGGGAAGGCTTGACTTTGACCTATGCTTGAAAAATACCAGCTTCCCAGGATGTTTTCACCATTAGAAGTTGTTGTTTGGAGTTTTTTTTTGAAAGCCTATATTCTATGTCTCTAATGAAAAATGGAGATTTGATACCCTGCTGGTAGCATAATCATTTCAGTTTGCTTGGAACTGTTAGGATCCACAAGGAGACAAGGATTATTAGGGAAAGAGAGGACAAGACCTCTGTAAAGACACAAAAAAGGCAGCAGAGTTCTGGTGGAGGCAGAGATACTTCATGAGTTAAATCAGTTGGAAGCTGCAGGCTGAACAGCCCAAACCCACCACTCAAAAGGGACCTGCATTTCAACTCAATGGCCAAACCTGCAGCTGCATCACACACAGAGGCATGCTGTGAGGCTAGCAGTGGGACACAGCCTGTGCATCCCTGCTCCCAACACACTCCCAAGTCAGCCAAGCAGCGGTAGGGACCAGATGTGCAAAACCTGCAGGTGGGCTGTGTTTTGAACAGACCAAATGAAGGCCAGCAAGGCAATAGAGCAGGGGTTTACATGAGAAAATCATCAGAGCTTGTTTCAGTCTGGTCACTGTCCATGCTTCTCAGAATGTACATCACCTCTCCAACAAGGGTGATGCAGCTCAGATATCTCTTTCCCCGGCTGGGGGCTACTATGCTGTAATTTCCCTATCTCAAGGTGGCATTGCTTGGCTTTTCTTACAGCATAATCTCTGAACAACCACCACACCTAGGACAGTCTTAATCCACACCTGCAATAAAAGTTCCCAAGTTCTTTGGTGTCTTTGGCACCTTTACAAAGTAACTAATAAAAGCATTGGCAAACAGAAGGCAAACAGCAGCTGGCAAGTTTAGGAGGGAACATTGGCTGCGGTTTTCAAAAGCGGAATGGCTTTTCCTTCTTACTGCATTTCCTGTGAGATCCTGCCCTTTAACCTGCCACTAAATCTCAGTGTAATTACATCATTAATTTTCTCTCCCTACCACAGCAAAGCTTAGCCTAAACTGGCTTGCATAGCATAAACCAAATACATTCTGCATTGCCCAAGTTAACTCAAATGCTATTTGGGATAAGAAAAAGCCATATGCAGTAGTGGAAGCCATGATAAGGTGTTACAGATTTTCCTGTTAGAGGGGTTTTATTCAGACAGCCAAGATGTGAAGCTCATGTTGGGGGTGGACACAACAATGAAACTGAGAAAACATCTTAAGGACACAATGACTGTCCTCTAAAAACCCCAGAAATCTAGAGTTGAGGTCAATTTGCAAAGCATACACCTTTTGAATCACAAAACCAACTTGCTTTACATGAAGAGCAGTAGATACCATGAAAACCTTTGTTACCAGGTTGAATCAAAGCAGGTGATGCAACTGATCTGAAATTTGAGTGTAAGTGCTGGTGTCACTCACGTTCCTCTCTCACAGCTGCACGGTGGGCAACTGGAATTTATAATTTACAACTAGCAGACTGCAGACATGTTCTCTCAATATGTTAACTGTTGTCTTGACTTGTGTTGTTTATTCCTAACAACTATTCACAACTCCTTTACTGGGCTTTGTTGTGGACAAGGTTATGTACGTGGCAAAACTCCCATATGGAATGGTTTAATGGCTCTGGGATATCAATGCAATTGCTGTGGTTTGCAACAGATGAGGCTTGGTTAGCTAAGAAGCCAGTTACCATGGAAGTTTCTACAATTGTGTTATTCAGGTCTCCCATCACCACTTGGAGGTGAAGCACATAAGACATCTTTAGGGATGGAGAGAGGAGCTAGAAAAGACATGTTGGCCAAAAGACAGAAGGAACCAAGGAAAGCATAATGTTCAGGGCTGCATCTGCATTTCAGTTTGTTACCAGCCCTGTAAGAGCCACTTAATATAATATAATATTATAATAGCCGCTGAAGTGGCCATTAATTCTCCTCTGGGCTGTGATTGATCCAACCTGTCAGGTCAACAACCAGTGCAAAGACAACAACCTCATCTCCTTCAGCTGTTTCAGCCCTACTTTCACTTTTGCCATCCACCTCCACACACTCACCCCTCCCCCCCCTGAACCAGGACATGTTGTGCAACAACATGCATATTAATGTCACCATGTGGGCAGAGAAATGTAGCTACAACCTCGGCACAAAATCCTGAGCTGAAACATCACAGTCCCAGTAACACATCACAGTCCTAAAAAGCAGATGATTTTCATGTGAACCCAAGTTGGGTTCATGTTCAGGCTGGGGCTGTATTCCACAGAATAAAGGTGACATATATGTCCTCACCTCAGGGTTTCCCTCTAGGTTTCTCTGTTTGCAAAGCAATGCAGCATGACCCCACATGCTGGTTGCCACTTGTAGTTTCTGTTTTCTCCTTCAAAGAGTTTCTATTTTCTCCTTGACCCTGAGAGAGGCAGAAGGTGGTGAAAGTGAGTCTTAAGAGGACTGAAAGCACACTTGCACATCTGCTAATTTCTGAAACAGGCTGCTGAGAAGTGCCAAGCACCTACAGGCTAATCAAGGGCATGTGGAGCAGGTGATGGGCAATATGCTCTGAATGCCTTGGGAGACAGTGTGGAGATGGGAAAACTTTAGCCCTCCTCAGCTTGGTTCAGAGGAAAAGCTACCTTTGGCCCTTTCACAGAC
>VZUA01106559.1:2463-37700 GCA_013401035.1 Horornis vulcanius
AATTATAGATGAGGAGATAAAGGGAAAGTAAGTATATATTATCAGTTTCTGCTTAAAACCATCTGGAATCCAAGATTAGAAGGTCATGTGTGTGGCTATCTTCACTGGGTTGAGTTTTTTGAGAACAGATAAAACCTTTGTGGCAAGAATACACACAGATAAAAACCAACTAAATCACGAGACTGGGGTGTGTACTGGACTTGTCTGCTCAGCAGCATATGGCACTTGGGCGTGTTAACAGTCTGAAAGGAAACTACAGTTAATAAAAACCTAATATATCTGAAAATTTGCCAGTGAATTCATTCATTTCCCTGTCTAGCTCTGTGCTGCAGGCAGGAACCATCCAAACAAGCAGTCAGGTGCCAAAAGACAGCCATGAACACTTGCAACGTCAGCTGGCTTCCAGTTCCGTTCCGCAGCCTGAGAGGCCAGCAAGAACAAGTCCCTGGGCTTGAATTTCATCTCCATGCCATCATGTCTCCTCGAATTTCAGGCACCAAGATCTGCTGCATAACACACAAGAGCAGCAATGGGAGAATCAGCTTCAAAGCCAACTGTGCTCTCTGAAGTACGCTGATGCTGCAGCACAGACCATTGGCAACACTGGTACAACATAAGTGCGTTCACTGTCTCAGCGAGGGCACAAGCCACAAAAATACTTAACATTAATGAAAGCAGCCCAGTAAGGCTCAGAAAGCAACTGATACCTGTAGGAACTCTTAAGTTACCAGGTGATGAGTGGACGAGACAGTTGCCTTTTCCATTTCTGACCTCACTCCACCTGCAATCTCTCCCCTCACACAAATCTTAGAGCGCGTTCACATGCACTTGCCCTGTATTCCATGAAGTCAAGAAAAAAAGGGCTACAGACTACAAAAGAAAATAGCTGAATGTTGTACAGCAGAAAATAAGGCTTATCCTTTTCATCTTTTTGATCCTTAACCTGTAAAACTGCTTTGTTCTGAAGATGCACCACACTAAAGCTAATTTCTTGCTATTCTGTTATTACTGAGAAAGAGGAATACACACATTCAGGAAGGTTACACAGCATGCCGTAAGGTAACAAGAGGGTTTGGTTTAGGATTTGACTTTTTTCAAATATACCAAATTATACATAGTATCTTCAACCAAGGGATGCACACTGATCTGATATGAAACTGTTATGAAAAAGAGAGAAACACACAATCCTGATCACTGAAGCATCTTGTTCCACTTTTGCATTCACCAATGCTTTCCCAGCCTTGCTAAAAGGGCTTTAGCTTACCAGAAATCCATCCAAGACAAAATCTGAACATATGGCAAATACCACTCATCCTGACACACTGAAATGTTAGAAAGGATGTTTATGAAGTAAAAAAAAAAAGCTTTGCATGCATCCTGTATGTCCAGTTTCAACGAAGATTCACTTAAAAATTAATCATATTACACTATCAATGTCAGTCCTCAGTACAGAAGTCTGACAGTCAAAAAATGAGCAAAATAGTCACTCACTTCAGCAGTTAAATGCCTCCTAAAATCCACTAAATCGAACTAATATAGTCAGTAAACTGCGGGAACACTACTACATTTTGAGTTATGCTGCATTACTAGTGGAGTACCAAAAAGCATCAAGGAACTACGTAACCCTGCTTGAAGTGGTAAAAGGTTGCTATTAAAAATGGTAAATTTGGCTGTTAGCCACTTCACAGTTTACATAAATTTCCTAATCTGTAAAAAAGTAGTCCGAGATCTACTGTAGTAGTAAAATTCCTGTTTTCCTACCCTAAAAAGGATATGCAAGTTTCTTTCCATTAATGCATTACCCCAAGCATCATGAAAGTCTGGAATTTTTATTTAACTCATCCACTTTACCTAGAAGCAATCTATACCAATCCATGAGAAATCATATCACTAATTGCTTTAAATCAACTTTCCTACGTACTGGATAATTTCATTACCTATTAAATAGAATAGAATCTCTACATGCCTAAATAACTTAAAGTTAAGGAATAATTCAGATTGGAAGGGACCTCAGAACATCCCAGAATTGGACAGGGACCATGTTGAGCAGACTTCCTTTGTCTCCTGGATATGCCCTGCTGACACTGCCTGCTGCCAGTGTGCAGGGCTGGCTCCTGCCCACTCACTGTCCCTAGCCCCAGCCTGTGGCACTGCATGGGACTCTTCTTCTCTAGTGCAGGACTAGGCATAGAATCATAGAATTGCTTAGGTTGGAAAAAACCTCTGAGATCATCAGGTCCAACTGTTAACCCAGTACTGCCAAAGCCACCACAAAAACCACATCCCTAAGTGATACATCTACACGTCTTTTAAATACCTCCAGGGATGGTGACTCAATCACTCCTCTGGGCAGCCTGTTCTAATGCCTGATAACCCTTTCTGTGAAGAAACCTTTGCTAAGATCCAATCTAAAGCTCCTCTGGCCCAACTGGAGGCCAGTTCCTTCTGTTCTAGCGCTTGTTACCTGGGAGAAAAGACAGGCCCCCACTTTGCTACAGCCTCCTTCCAGGTGCTTGCAGAGAGTGCTGAGGTCTCCTCTGAGCCTCCTTTTCTCCAGGCTAAACAATGCCAGCTCCCTCAGCTGCTCCTCCTAAGACTTTTGCTCCAGACCCTTCCCCAGCTTTGTTCCCTTTCTCTGGACACGCTCCAGCACCTCAGGGTCGTTTTTGCAGTGAGGGGCACAAAGCAGGACACAGGACTTGAGGTGCAGCCTCACCAGTGCTGAGTACAGGGGGACCATCACTGCCCTGGTCCTGCTGGCCACATTATTGCTGACACAGTTCACGATGTCACCAACTTTCTTGGCCACCTGGGCACAGGCTGGCTCATGGTCAGCCCGGCTGCTGATTAACACCCCCAGGTCCTGGGGTTCTGGCTACATTTCACATGTCTCCTGGCAACGTATTCCAAAAATACTGCTCTGAAAACACTGCTCGCTGTCAAAACTAATGACATAATGACATTTCTTCACAGCACACAGGCCCTCTAACCACTAGGAGGTGCCACCACCAAAGGGCAGGTCCAGGTCAGCACCTGGACTCTGATACTAGCACCAAGTCAGGCACCTGCAAAGGAAACATTACGTTGTGCTGCCACTAGAATGCATGTGGCAACCAAATTTGAGAATCATTAAATGAAGAATAAAGCTTTACATTTGGCAATGGAAGACTAACACACTTTTCACCACGACTACTGATAGTTTATGCTGTGAGCAACTATGTTCTGTTTGCTATGAGGAAAAAGTTAAATATGACACTGCATCTCTAAACTCCATTATGCCATACTGTGAGCACCAAATAACACTGTCCTTCCCATACTGCAAAATAAAGTTTTTACATGGGATTTATTTCAATCCCATGTGAAGAAAAAACAAGATACCTACTGAAACACTGCCACAAACTCCAACTGTAAATCAACAAGTAAGGAAAGATAAATGTGCCCTTTTCAGATTGTTTTGCTGTAACACAGAGCTTACTTCATAATCTGCATCTAAATACAACAAATAATGCACCAAAAATGTTTCTTGATAACAATTTTTAGTTATTAACTCCAGATGACTGATACAAATTACAGTAATCAAATCCATAGCTCATGAATATGCAGTGAAATGCACTGTTTATAATGGTGCACAATCTTGTATGTGGGGATTTAGAATTTGGGCAACAATGCTGAAGAAATGCAGAACATTTTAGGATTGCAGCTTGACAATTGAACCATAAGTGAATCTGATGAAAGAAGTGCTTTCTGTTTCTCTCAAAAGTTTATTTACTTCCACCCATCATTGCAGCATTACTTGGATCTAAGCAGTTCATTGTTTTTTTTAGCCACCACAACATCTCTTCAAATACACTGCTAGATTTAGACCAGAATGATGGGTTTTACTGGAATAACCAAGCACATATATATGTCTGTACATACAGACCTGTATGTTGTAGACCAACATGTCTAATGCTGACGGATGCTGATTAAACAAAACAAATAAAAATAAGTGAGTCTGGTAAAATGTTTCAAGGGAAAATTTAAGAGGGTAGAGTTGTCTACTCAAGTGACATCCAGCTTAAGCAGAAGAGCCTAATTTAGTTCAGAAATGTACTTAAAACAAGATTTTCATTTGGGGGCCATTAATCTCAAATACCATGAAAGAGAGAAACAACCAGTTCTGATACAAGTTCCCAAATGGTCACAGTCAATTAATCGTGTAGTATGTGAACTCTAAACAATGATTAATATACAGAGAGTAGCAAAATCATTATAACATACACTGCCTCACATTTCCAACACACTGTAAATATAAGGTTAAGACAAAATATTAAATACCACTCTCTGTCCTCATGGCTGTATTATTCCTCAGCGAACTTCAAATTCAAGGGTTGGTGTGTAGGACTGTGCAATATAAACAGCTTTGCTGAACCATGTGGAAGGAATGCACAAGTTATGTGAATGACAAAAAAATTTATCTCAGTTTAGGTCAGCTGTGATATCGTACGTTTTTGACAAGATTTAGAGTTTTAGCATCTTTACACCCTGTCAGCCATGCTCAGGGGTACCCACCCACGAGATCTCCCTGCCCCTCTGCAGATGCTGTAAGCGGGGTGCACGTGGGAGGAGATCCCTGCACACTCGCAGGCAGTGGGGTGCTTGGGCACGCTCTGCTGCCTGCACAGCAATTCCCTGTCTGCTCTAAAGGAGGAGCAATGTGTCACCTGTGGCTGTTGGATCAAGCTGGTGAATGGAACAAATAAAGTGGCAAACTAACATATGCTGGAAAACACCTACAAATCAACACCAGAATAGATACACGGAGCATTTCTACTGATTTGCACTGCAGGAAAACCCTGCTAATAGTGAAAGGTTCAGGAGTTTCCCCTGTGCTCTATAAAACTGTTCCCAAGACTATAACTACATTCACCATCTTTGTCCTCCTCTCCTACGTGCAAATTCCAGCTCATGGACAGAGCTTTCCACACTGCCTAAGTAGGCTGACATAAGGCCAGGACCTCCACACACCACCACTCCACCATCTCTAAGGGACACCTGTGGAACACTATCTGTGTTTAACACACTCCTGGGACACACAAGCAGGTACCTCCAGGTTCAACCTACCAAGGAAAACTGTTTTCCAGTAAGCATCTGCAAAAGCAATGTGAAAGAATCATGGTATCCTGTTAATTTATCTCTTAAATACTTTTCAAGATACTTAATCAAAGCAGGCCTTATTTTCATCTCCAGGGAACAATTTGTAGCAATAATATTTAGCTATTACTTTTCCAAATTACTCAATCTTTTTTGAAAGAGTATAATTTCAATTCCTTCTAGTGGCACTGATTTAAGTATGTAGTCACTCTTTTCTAAACATGCCTAATGCTTGTCTGAAACTTCAAGAACAATCACTATATAAATTCAACTACTATAATCATGCTTATTTTATAAGGTTAAATAAAACAGATCTGCCATTCTCTTTGAATTTAAGGTTCTGATTGCTGCTAACCCAGGGCAGAAACTGCAGTGCAGCATTTCATGTCAGTGTGAAGGAGAGGAAGTACCTTAAAAATAAACTTCTATAAACAATACTCTCAAGGATTATTTCTGTTTTCAAATTTATTCATTACTTTTGAAGATAAATATGTTTTTGGGGTTTTTTAATTGACCCTAAGGTTTACTGTGGCTGTAGTCCTACTGACTGACCATGCTGTAGGGTATTCCCATGTTTAAGGTGAAAAAAACTAGCACCATATCTGGCTGGAGACCTCAACAGGAAAATAAAGGCAGAACTAATACTAACTGCTACCAACCCCACATTTTACCTTTCCTGTCATTTTAATTCACATCCATGTTTTGTTCAGAGATCACCAGTACAGTTCCTCCTCATAAATCAGCAGTAATCCTCTTTCTCAAATCAGTAACTAAGGTCAGATCTAAGTTGAGGCTAGCCCCAGTATAATCAGAATCCCGTTGCCACACTTGTCAAGAGAGCCCGTAACAGGACAACCCTAATGAAGGAACCTTACTCCTGACTTAATGAAGACACTTTTCATTTTCAAACTCCTCCCTCACTTCCAATCTCACTTCCAGTTCCAGAAGTTGGTATAAATACAAAAAAACACCTGTCAGCTACAGCTGCCAGATGCACCACAACCTCCCCTCTTTCTCTGGCTTCTCAAAACCCACTCTTCTCCTCCATCACCTATATTTAATTATGACTCACCATCACTTCCATACCTGGCCAGCAGCAGAAAATAGAGAGCGTTCTAAGAGGTTAAAGCAAACACAGATGACAACTATTGGAAAAAAACTAACTTCAAAGCACGCCCCTTCCATTTACCACAGCAGCGTTCCTTCCTAAGAGATACTGCAATCCCCTCCCAGACCCAGGCATTAGCCCCCAGCAACTTCAGCAAAGCTTGCTGCTAAGCCCTGAGAATGAATGCACTAATGCAGGAAGATGGTGACCAGCACTAAAAACCTCCTTTTACTTCCTTAGTTATCTTCTCCCCTGTCACCTCCAGCGATAGGGAGCAGCCAACAGCAGCACATTGAACTCTAACCCATTACACATCTTTCAAAATCGCTTAAATCTCTAATGGCATGTCTGCACTCGTCAAAATTCAAGCAGAAGACTTTATTAAGAGAGAAGCAAAACCAGCTAGTCTTCTCGACCAGAAAAGAAAGCAATAAAAAATAACTATTAAAATCAGTGAGGCAATGCCAAGCCCTACTTTAAACAAGAGGTAAACCTTAAAGTCTTTTCACCTGAGTTGTGAGTGTATCACATATAAAATTGTACAAACTATTTAATTTTTTGAGCTCAGAGCACTTCAATCTGCATCTACAGAAGTTTTGATTAATATAAGAACTTATACTGTAGCCTGAATCAGAAATTCCCATCTTTGTAACAAAGTCAATTTTGGCAGAAGGAACAGATAAATTACTACAATTGCAGACACAGGGACAATGTTAGAAATGAACTCAAGCACACTATAATATTCCACCTAGAATTATACCTTCAAGCCTGGTAAAACCCAAGTAATTATCTTTCTTCTCTTCTGTTAGACAAATTAGAGAGTATCCTCTACTTAGTCAAACATGAGTTTGAAACCTCCAGTTTCTAGTTCTTAATGTGTTTTCAGAATCTTATTGAAAATGTTTTCAGTGCAACAGCCTAATTATATTGCATACACACTCAGAATCTAAGAATTATTCATAACTTATGGCAAAAATAAGTTTCACACAGGATTGATTAAAAGCTAAAAAAATAGAAAAAACTTGTGATTCATTTAGGTGTAGCTCATCAGTTCACAGAAAAACAGTATTTTTAAAAATACTGCAACTTCTATTTTCTGTAATTAACCCCTATAAAACACATACAGTATGCTTGAGACTAAGAATAAGCAACAAACCTTGTCTAATAAGGTGTAGAGGGAAAAAAAACCCCAGCTGATTAGAAATTGCACAACTTTTCTTTTAGAAAACCTGTTTATATTAAGCACCTGGGATCTCTCCAATGGGTTTCCTACCCAAATGCAGATAGAAGAAGGTGGCTGCACTATCTCCTGCTAGCCTTGAATGATCAGAGCACAACCAAGGCTACAGGTAGGTACAGATAGTGTCTTAAACTCCATTAGAGAGAAAAATCTGCATGTTGTTCCGTAACAGAGGAGAGCAAAAAGAAAAGACCTTGATGAATAGAAAGAGACTAAAATATGGAATCTTTTTTTGACTGGTTTGATTTAGATAGCATACACTAACAGTTCCCCAGCCAGGACTGCATCATGCCAATCAAAGTTTTAAACCATTTCATCTAAACAACAAGGCTCCATCCATATATTTTTGCAAAACGCTTCAAATAAATTAATTTGACTTCCCCAGTTTTCCTTTAGCAACCAACAGGCCTTTGTTTTGTCTCTTCTCCATTAATAGCAACGGCACTGTTAGAAATACAATGAAAGTTTCAGTCATTGAAAGAATCTTTTTTTAATAAATCCCTCATACTTTTTTTTAAATATTGAGACATCTGGATGGATAAAAGCTTGCAAGCATCAAAATAACAACCTTGTGTGTATACATATATATATACACACACACACCCACTCTTACATATGAAACCCGCTCTCCTGTTCTTAATGCCAAAAATACTGCTCTTAAAGAAGTCTACCTCAAAGTCTTTGTATTTGTATTCTCAGACTGCTCTTGTACTCTGTGTACTCTATTTTGATTCAGAAGAATAATTATGTACACTTATCCAATTGAAAATATTCCATTGAATAACATCATCTTTATTTTCCAGAAACAGGGGGCTTTGCTTTCCAAAGGAGAAATCCTCAGCTTGGCAGAGAGTCTAACAGCTGCTTTTACAGGCTTTTTCCTAGAGAAACGTAACTCCCAGCCACGTACAAATTAAAGCCCCAGCACACAACAGGGGGACAAACAACTGCACAGAGAAATTGGTCACACAGAACACCTACACCTGGGCACTGAGCTGCTCCATGGCTGCAGCAGACAGGCTGCTGGGAGAATTCCCAGGGACGATCCTGCTCTATATATAGTGAGCTGTTCAGATACACAGAGGTCATGAACTTTCATTGGTTAAGACACAGAGCAAGATGTACCAGCTGCAAGAGCCTGGTAAAGCCACCCAGGGCCTTTGCTGTCCTCTAAACAGGCAGCATTTCCAACACACAGACCCCAACTCCTTTAAAGGGAGGCGGGGAATCAAAGCTTTGCTGTATTTCCATGCATTGGTGAAGAAAAGGGAGAGGCAAGAAACCTACTTATGTAGGCCTCAATTTAAAAACCAGACTGTTTATAGGAGTAGATGTAATAAATCCCATGACTATAAGGTAGTGATGGGACACAAACACAGTGCACACAGGGAGGGATTGGACTCTCCCAGCTGTTGGAAATCAGACACTGACTCACCCTCAGCTAGGCCAAACTTCTGTTCCAAGTCCACATGCATGGACTTCATCAGGAGGTTTGCATCATACAGTAAAATTTAGCCTTAATAACATTTTATTTCAGTGGATGACTCACACACCTATTCTTCTGATTTTTTTAAAGGCTGATGTCATTGCACTCTGTTCTTCTACACACATTGCAGGTTGTTACATTAGGAATGCAGTTCCCTTTCATCAAGAAAAAGTAAAACACAAAAATTAGCAGTGAAGTAAAATTTTGCCATTTGAAAAAAAATATTTTAGCCAGCTCAGAGATACTGGGAATCCTCCTCACCTTGAGAAGAAAGCTTTCTTAAATGCCAGCTTTGTGCAAACCAAACTTGAAGTAAAAATATCAGCTTGCTCAAAGCTTTTCTTTGATCCAAAGCTTTTCTAGAAGAGACTTCAGGGTCAGTGATTAAGATATCCAACATCTGTGCTGAAAAAGCTGCAGGTTTATGGAAAGCTCTGTAAAGCTTCTGCCTTGGAGGATGGTGCTGCCAGTCCTCCCTTCTCCCAGCTGAGCATCCCTGTCCCATGGAGACTTCCTCTCTCTGAAACAGCCCTCACAGGCATTTTAGGAATTATTTTTCAAAAAAGCTATCCCTTTCATTACAATGTTGGGGAGAAAAAAAATTACTTATTTTTGCACAACAAAAAATGTGTTCACTAGCTAGTTCTATTGCTTAGAACCATGGTTGTTCCAAAATTCATTTAGCTTTAGGAAAAAAAAAAAAAAAAGATAATTTAAACTGCCTCGGATTCAAAAACCTCTAGAATCATAAAGATTGTACAAAATATTCTTTTCTGGACTATCTACATCAGATGAGTTTAAACATAATACTGTAACAGCCAAACAATCTCCTAAAATATAAAGACAAGGAAAAAAGTACACATTCTCTGGAACTCTGGAGTTTTTCATGCTTCCTATGAGAAGTACAATCTTGTTGCACAATACAATAGAACATATTCAAGCTGTTCTCTGTACTGGTCTGTAAAGTAAGAGTAAAAGCAGACACATTTATGCTGATAATTCAGAAGAAGCCATATCTTCTAAATTAAATCAATTTGAATTTAGCACACTGATGTTTTAAAGTGGTAATTTATGACCTCATATGATAAATCTAACAGAATTTAACTTTGAATTTTTACATCAGTCTTTTCTGGATAACTGATTTTTTTTTTTAATTAAAAATAAGACTTCCTTGAAATTTCTAGTAGTATAGCACTTGTCCTCTGATAAGCTACAAACCACCTTCAAGATTCACAGGAAAAAGGTCATGTTTTCAAAATGGCTATTTTTCCAAAAACCAACCAAACAAACAAAAAAAATCGTGCTGAAGCTTTCATTCTCACATATGTTCAGAAAACACACGTTCCACTGAAACAATTAAGTCAATATACAAATGACAGATATCAGAAACAGGTCCATAAATAATTACAACTGTATATATCACTCTACACAGAGATATATATTCAGGATGCAAAATCTGGACCTTGGTGACAACCGAGAAGGTGTATGCATTTTTATTCACACCACCATGACAATCCAATAGGGTAAAAAAGAAAAGTTGTATTTTCTTTAGGATGTTCAGACCTCAAATATTAGACATGTAGATGCAGAGCTTTATTCTGAGCTCACATTTTCTGTGAGCATCAAAGCCAGGTGAGGCTATAGGTACTTATTGAAAAATGTGAAGAGAAGCAGGGCGGGGTGTGCAGAGCACGCCCAGCCCAGCGCTGCTGGAGCAGAACTGCAGGTGAGCAGAGCGCGGGTGATGCGGTGACGCACGGGGAAGCTCCTGCCATCTCCTCCTCCACCCCACCTTATTACTGACATTACCACAGAAGCCAAAGATTTCAGCAGGAACCAGAGTCCTGCTTTGCCAGAGATGGACCATCTGCTTCAGGAAACTTACAGCTCATAGTTGATCCAGTTGAAATTTTACTGATGTACCTCAGTGGATTTCCTAAAATTCATTTTATTATTTCCAGAGAAAAGTGTGGACAGGGGTGTTTCACAAGTAGGAGGTAACCATAAGTTGTCAGTGCTAATTTAGCTACTTTTAATTCTGGAACACCCAGCCTATTTTGGTGCAAGTTCAATTAAATGAGAAGCACTTTCCACCTCTCTGACAGGAGTGGAGTACAGCCTTCTGCCTGTTACACTGCTTGCACTGCATGGCAGAAGGGCTCTTCTCCTTTGTCTCTCTCTGCCTGGTTGCTTCTGAAGCCAAAAAAAGAATATAAAAGGGGGCTTCAGACCAGAAATAAATTTTAGTATACTCTAACCAGCAGCAAAACAATCTTTGGGAAAATTACACAAATCCCTTAGAGACTCTGGGGCTTTATCCCACACCAAGAAGGCTTAAGAAGTCTAAATTATATGGATGAAGTATGGGCTAGCAACAGCAAGCAGGAGGGAGGACACAGGATCAGTTCAGTGGGTGATGCTCATCTTTTGAAGATGCGCAGAAGAAGCTCTAAGCACAGCACAGAAACGTTACAGGGAAAACATAAAAAAGGAGGGTATGGGAAGAACTCAGAATTTGTAATTTCTAACAGATCTCCATCCTCTAAAAGAAAACCTAATTATCATTTCAGCCAAACTCTGGAAAATACAGTTTGTCTTCGGACTACAACTTGCAGTTCAAACTTTCACAGGGCAGCCCAGAAACAGTGGAACAAAAAGAATTTTGTGCAATTAGCTTGTATTTAGCTTTAGATTATTTCTGCCTACATAAGTCTCTCTTGTTTCACTCTTACAGGCAAAAGGAAAAGGTTATTTGAGACTTCTGTTTCTGACATTCTCTTTTGATTACAGACTTAATCCAAAAGAGACTACCCTGAAAGGCCAAGACAAACGTGCAACCGCATAATTGGTCTGGCTCAAATGGCACTGAAGTCAGGAGAAAGCATCCCCAGCTCCAGAGAGATCCAGTCTGTGCTGAAAGCCACATTAAACTCTGTTTACTGTTTGCCTGAAAAGCCATATACATATGCTACGGGAATGTTTTGCCAAGCTGGAGCTGTGATGGTAGATATACTATAAAAAGCCCTAGTATTCTGCCAAGATGTATATAGCACATCTGCATTTTTTTTTTTCTTGCTCACTCTCAGAAAACATTTTAACTTGGCATAGAGAATCACATTTTATTCTAGTGAAATTCTTGAAGCACTTGGGAAGCAAAGCAAATAAATGAAGTTCAGAAATGCATTTGATTCCTAACCCATGAAATGTGCAAAGAGGAAAATTGTCATTTTGCTATAAAGCAGGCACTGTGCTGTGACACAGGGCAATTGGCACATATGCATAAACAGTGAAAGTGTGTTGTAATATGAAAGATGTCTATACAACAGCCAGCTCATTAGTTTATATGACCCCCTCCTTCAGCAGATGAGAGCAGATTTGGTTTATATCAGAGAACAACTAAAAGAAAATTCTCAAACTTCTTGAGAAGTCACATGACTTCAAGGAAAAAAGGGATATATAAAGGAATTTCAGTGTAATATTATTACTAGAAGTTTTGCTCAGCTACAACATGCAAGACAGAAGCAACTGGAGGTCATGTATTGTATTTCCCAGCACAACAGTGCAGCACAACACTTCCTGCCCGTGAAAAAACACCACTGCCAAGATCTGAGCCACCCATCCATTAAAGTTTTTTTATATACATTTTTGTTGGTTATTCTTTTCCTGTTTATGTTGTTACTGTAGTAAAAATAACATTGAAAATGTTTTCATTTGCAAAAAAATAAAATCTAGACTAAAATTATTCTGTAATTCATGATACAGATTTTTTTTTTCAGCTGCTTTCGGAAAGGAGAAGGGAGAACCATGGCACGTGTAATAATATAGTATTTACCTATTCATTCTTCACAACAAAATTTTAATGCAGGCATACTTGGGGCATTCTCTTCATGTCCTGTCACCACCTGAAGAAGTCTGTCCTTCAGCAGCATGGGACTGTAGGGATAGGGTAGAGGAGCAGGACTGCTCCAAGTCAGAGTTGGGGCAGAGATGCCTAACAGGCCAGACTAGGAATCACATTCACCTTGGGACAGCATGGCACCAGCAAGGCACAAAACAGCAGCCAGAGCTTGATGGGACACAGCTCTCCACCCACCTGGTGCCCACCCACAGCCAGTGTGACCTACCCCAGGGATGCTGTGACCAGTGGCCGCCAGCAATCAAGCACATTAAGCCAGCTCATGTTCCCAGGCCTCCCCAAGCTCTCTTCTACATCCCTCAGTACAGCCTGGGTCATTTTTTTGCTATTTCTTTTCTCCTTAATTGGCTTTCACAAGGTCTGCAAGTAAGCAGCTTCCAAACGCTGCCTCTGCAGCAATGCAAAGCACAGCAGGGAAACAGGGAGGGGACAGAAACGCCAGCAGTAGCACTGGCTCACGCTGGCTGCAGCAGCTATAAAATAACCTCAAATTCAACTCACAGGCACTTTGGCCAACAGCACCAACAGCCCTTGGCCTGCTGGATGGCAACTGCTACTCCCGTCCAGACCCAGCAGCTGGCACCTCAGGTAAACAAAACCAAGGTATGGAGGCCTCCATTTCACCAAGAACTATCACTGAATATACAGGGGAGGATGGGAGGCTCATTAGACAAATTCACTGTAGGTTGGCAAAGGATAACAAGAGCCTTCCCAGCTTCCTCACCTTTCCTACTGGGGAAAAAAAAAAATAAAAAAAGTCTAAGTTATGTACGTTTTCCAAGCCCTCTGCCAAGCAAGGTTTACGACCACACAGACCAAGTAAAAGATACCATAGCAGAAATCACAGCTGCATAGTATCTATTGCTGGGGGAGGAAAAAGCCCATATGCCACAGCCACCATAAACCAGGAAACCTCAGATAACAAGGCCACAAACAGTCTCCAACATCCTCACAAATATACTGCCCAAACACTAAGCTGCTGCTGAGCAGCCATTTCTGTACATTAAATCCCCACTGTATGAGAGAACAAGAGGAGTTATTCCCAGCATAATGCACCGTTGAAGCTTGTAGCAAGGACCAGCTCCTTACATATCATTACTGGAAGGCAAGAAATGCAGAGGGAAAGGCAGTCCTCCTACGGTTTAAGGAAGTTCACCCTGCAGCCATGTGCATCCAGTTATTTCAATGATCCTTAAGACAAGCATCTCACACCACCCCAACTCCAAAATTCCCTCTCCTGCCAACACCACTGCCCAAACCCTTCACACCTGCAACAGCCTCTTGGTATTCACCAAATACATACCAAAGGGCTCCAGCTCCTGGGAAGCCTTGACCACCTGGCAAAGAGGCATTACACCAAAAAAAGTAACTACATTTTGCAAGACTTCTTGCAGGAGAACACTAAGTTTCCCTGGTAACTTACTCATTTTGTTGATATTGAACCTTCTTAAAGAGTAAGAAAAATTAAAATGCACAAATTCATAAATAGCAGCCACTTCTACAAAATGATGCATCTGTCCTCCAAGAAACACAGGAAATTTTTGTTGGCTTTGTTTTGGGGTTTTTTTGTTATTGTTATTTTTAATTGTTTGTTTGGGGTTCTTTGGTAAAGGTATTAGAAAGCAAGAAAATCAAGTGTCAAATGACAGCAATGAGAAGTGAGTCTGTGGACAAATCAAAATATTTTATCTGCTTTGCTTCAACTTATAAGAGTATTACTAACATGGCTTTCTCTGTATACGGAAGTTATAAAGCAAATTACACAAAATGCTTAGCAAAAAGTATCTGATTTATTGGAGTCTTTAAAATGGGAAAGGTTAGCTGGAGAAATAGCTATTGGTGCATTAAAATGTCGGCACTGCTGCACAGTGTAGATAGCTGCTACATACCCAAAAATTTAGCTGCTATGTCACGTTGTACAGAAACCGTAACAAAAATGACAAAACCCAAAACAAATGTAAACAAGCTTCTTTGATTATCTGAGTTCACTGCTAAAAAAAAAAAAATCATATTCTATTGAAAATGATTTTGCATTCAGCTGTATTTCACATTGCATCCCAGTCCAGTCACTGAAAACCAACAACAAACACAGCAGGGCCAAGGCACTGTTCCTCTCCTTTTGAAGTATTCATGAGTATCCAATCTGGACTTTGGCTCTTGCCACTACAGATGTCTGGTTTTCTGGTCTTAAAACCTTCTGCAGACTACTTTTTTTTTTTTTTTTAAATAACCGTCTTGCATATCTTATTTTGTTGGTAACACCCGAAGTTGCTGGACTGTGAATACAAACACGCCTCACAGCAAATGCAGTTTGAAGTATGGCAGCAAGGACGGATAAAGGAAATTTAAACATGGGTGACAGTAAATTGTTCTGCTCTTCCAATTCCCTTCTGTTCCCCCAGGTGCTTTCTTTAGAATAAAATCATTCCTTTGATTAAAAATCTGGTGCATCCATATATCATAGTTACATTTATAAGCCTTCCACTACATCCTGACTCAGGTTTGTTTTCACTAGCTTGACTTTTAAACAAGCTCAGCTGTTTTGTTTTTTTAAAGCTTATGATTAAGCAATTCTTCTTGCAGGAATCAATGCTGTGCATTACACTTAAGTGGCTCAAGGCTTCCCTTCCTGGTGTCCCTCAGCATACATTTATACTTTCCAGAGTATTATTTCCAGTGCAAAGCTTTAGGAAAGGAAGCTCACTCTGAAACACAGACAGACTGTGTTCAGAACTGGTGCCAGAAACCTTCCATGACGCACTGCAAAAAGGACACTGCAACAGCCACATACACTTTGCACTCTTTCCCATTTTCTGCATATTCCTGCCTCCATTAAAAAATACATCATGCGCTTCCTAACACTAAAGTACATACAAACAATTTGCTTTCTCAATTTTTTTTTCATTTATTTAGACTGAAAGAAGTTCATACTTCTATAAGAAAAAATATGAGCAAGCCTCACCCGTCTTATCTGGAAGGAATATGGTTCCTTCATTTGAGAGGGAAAATAAAATAAAAGTACAGCGGGAACAGAGGGAGAGGAAGAGGGTACGTGGGGGGCAGGCTGGGGTTTCTTTTGGGTGTTGTTTTTTTGTTTGTGCTTTTCTTTAACCTCCTTGTTCTGTTGGAAAGATTTTTTTAACTTCACAGATATCCTGAAGTATTAGAAGATTTAGGAGCAAAACAGATTTTCTCTGCAAGAACAGCACTTGAACAGTAGACTTGGGAATACCTGCTTTTCATTTCAAAGCACATTTAGCATAATGCTGTATTTATAAAGTAAGAATTGCCTCTCAAGAACTCTAGAGAGCTCTGTTCTAACAAAGTGGGCAGGATGCTTAGAGCCTTCTCTAGTTACAGGGTGTGTTGGGAATATTGCTGCTGGAAAACTTGGAGCAATACTCTCACTTTTATGACCTCAAGTGTGAATTTTGCAATATAAGCAAAATATCACAAAGCAATATTTCATTAAATCCTGTGCCTTCAATAAGCTTACAAAAGTTTCAATTTTTGTAAATAGTGTTTATCTTCCCTGTTAATGACATGGGCACGGTTACTAAACAGATACAGTATCAGTGCAGAAGCACAAGTGATGCTCACAACACATTACGAACTTTAAAAGGACACCAATGCCACCTGCCACAAATACCAATACTCCTCAGTGTTGTGGTGACTCCCAGCAGCACGGCCCAGCCAGCAGCTGCTCTGGGCATCAAACATCAAACACACCAGCAAATGTAGGTCAGGTGGCAACACTTTGGATAGACCCAACACTCAGCTCAGGATGCTGCAGCAGGGAGATGGGGTGCAGTGCAGTGCAGGGCAAAAGGTAAGGGAGCACTGCTGGGACTGTGACTGCCCAACATGCTGTGTTGGAAGCTGGAGGGGGCCACAGCCACAGTGAAACTACCACAGGTGCACAGGACCCCAGAGAAGACAAGGCACCACTTAGCAAGTCTTCCCAGTGAACCTGAGCCTCTGCAAGCATCGATGTTACAGTACAGTTCTCTGTCAGTCACTGGGTAGTTAAGAGAAACCTGTGGTGCAGTGGGATCCCTGGCACAGGACTCTCCATCACTGTGTCCATAACAAAGCAGTGAAGCACACAAAAAGGTAACCTTCATGCTTTCATTATCTGCTCCCATGGGACTCTAATGAGCTTCTGTAATTACCTGTAAATCTTGACATACAGTAAAACTTCTGGTAAAACAAACCATTCTACTTCATGGAAAGGATTTACCAATTTTTGGTTTTTCCTTAATAGTAAAAAAAAATATAGAAAATTCTCTCAAAATTTTTCAGTGGTTGAAATAGCAACCATTCTCAATCTCCTCCCAGCCTAAGGTAACTACAGATTCCACTGGGAAAAAAAAGTCACATCAGAAAAGTCTTTTTACAACAGTTGATTTTATACCAAAGTATTTCAGTAGCAAGATCTTGAAATTTTTCATGAACAGCAGAAACCCCTGCAGGCAACTACACAAACAGTGAGATTGCCTCAAAGAAATTAACAGTGAAACTGAATGCAATATTTACACTTAAATGCCTCTGTCAATAAATAAACAAAATAATAAATAAAGTTAATAAACACCTGAGCATATTAACTGAGAGGAAGGCAAAGCATCAGTTCCAGGCAGGATGGGGAGAGGCCCTGCCTTTCAGATGCTGTGTATGCATTTCAGTGGGACCATGCAATGAAACCCCTCTCCCCCCTTTGAGAGGGTCAGTCACACTACCATGCACTGCTGAGAGATGGGCAACACCCACCTGGAAAACAGCAGATTTTTACATCATAGCAGACCTATTTACAGATCCAGCAATGACAAGCTTTGGTGTCATTTGTTGAGTTTGACAGGCAGCAGCATAAATACTGGAAGAGAGGTTTCTGCAGCTGCATATCCTCTGCACTGTCCGTTCAGTACTTCTCCTTCTGTTTTCAGCTATATCATTTAGTTAACATAATACCTGTAGCAAAATAAAACATTTTGTCTCTGTCCTTCATGATTTTATTTTTAAATCAATTTACAAAGCAAGAGGAAGGGAGCATGGAAGCTAAGCCAATGCAGTAATGCAAAAGCAATGAGATATTTACCTCAGGGAAATTGCTTTCTACTGAAACAAGACACAAGCTTCTTTTTGTTGTTGTCAAAGAATTAACTAGAGAACATGCCAATAGTTTATAAGGAAGTAAACATGAGCATAAATGATGGGAGGAGGGGAAGATCTACTAGCTTCTGTGCTGCAGAAAGGCAGAAGACAGTGATGGACAAAACCCAGAAATTTTTGCTACAATGTTTGTTAAAAGAGTTACAGACGGCTAACACACAGCTCGGACTTGGAAAAATCTCTGTATATTCCTCCTGTTCATTTCACTGGAGTCTGTAGGTCCACAGTATTTGAAGTAAGAGTCCCAGCCTTCTGCTGTCCCAGTTTTTCCTTTGTGCAGAAAGAGGAATGTGAATATCAAGCATTCTTATTAACTAGGGGAGGAGAAATAAGCATGCTAGTGTTGAAATACAGAAAAATGTTGCCAGCATGCATTAGGTGTTACTAATGCCCTCACTACTAAAATGTGAATCAAATGAAACAAAGAGGTGCCTGCAGGGAAGGACAGTCTTTCTTAATGGTAGTTTCTGGGTCATGAATTTTTTTGAGTTACCCCCAGCAGCACCAGCATGGTAATCCCTTCAAAGGCTAAAGGAGGACTTGAATTGACTGAACGTTGCCTTCAACTACAAGTTCACCCTGGTGTATATACCCAGGCAACTTTTGCTTTCCTCCAGCTCTCCCATGATTACAAACGTGCAGTTTTCAAACATTTCCCTTCCTGGTTCCTATCTCTTTTTTCATATACAACACAAATGCTTCTTCAGTTCCACTCCTTGAAGACAGACTGCTCTCCCTTCCCCCAGCCCTCACTAGTGAATTCTTAAGAAAAAGCAAAAAGAAAAAAAAATTCTTTCACAACTGTTTTTCTCGCTAATTTTGTCCAAAGGCTACAGAAGTTTCTGGTCCACTTCAAAGTGTTGCTGGCAGGGCCATAACTGAACCTTCTTCCCTCTTCAGTACAGGCATTACCAGGAGGATGATTATCCTTGGCCTTATTATTCCTTGCCTCTGGCTACCCTTCTCCATTTGGGAGCTAACCTACTTGCTCATCAGGTTCTTCCCCATTCTTGCCACTGCTGACATTTTCCAAAGCTGCTCCTAGAGCGACCACTTGCTTGCCTCACCCAAAAGGTTCCATTTTGGCTGCAGTACATTCTCAGCAGAAGGCTCTTCCTCCCCTTGAAAGCAACGTCCCCACAGCCCTGGGGGACAGCCATGCACAAGCTCCCTCTCCACGCCCATTAAGGAGGGAAGAGCTGCTGTTTCTACAGAAGTCAACACCTCAACTTCCAACAGGCTCCAAGCACAAGTGAAAAGTCAACAAGTGTCTTGTTTTAGGATCAAAAAAATACACTTACAGCCTAAAACTGCTATTGATTTCACCATCAGTGACAGCATCCATTAAAAAAAAAGGAAAAAACCCCACACCAAACCCCGAAAATTGAGAATTCCTCATACTCCAACACTCCAGCTACCTACTGGTTCTGCAAGTTTACTCCATTTTACAAAGCAATGGCAGGTTTTAAAGCCCTATTCAAAACCCTGGCTATCGGGCTGAGAAGGCACAAGAACATTTCAAATAAAGAGGAATGGTGGGAATGAGGAAGACAAAACTTATGGTTATTACAGGCAGCTGTACACTAACCTGCCTGATGAAGTATACAGTTACTCCTAACAGCTTTACAGAGTTCTCCCATGTTGTTTTTTCAAAAAAAAATCTTTTAAGCTGCAGTAGAATAAGCAACACCTGAATGCAATGTAATTTAAAGAAGCACAACTGAAAGAGATAATACACTTTCCCTGGAAGAATCCCTTTTTCTGACCAGTGTTGATACTGGGACATATTTTTACAATGCTAGATAGCCCTATTTCTTTCACTCAGATACCAGCACCTAATGAGCACAGATATTCTAAATAATTCACAGTAAAATTCTATGTTGAATATCCACCATGCAGAACAAAATATTTTAGAGCAGTCTGGTTTAAGGCTGGGAGTTTCTAATTTGAATACTTCATTTCAAACCACTATTAACATCAAAATGTTCAAAGCCCACTTGTATCAGCCTGGCAATGTTGGCACAGCAGGACTTTCAAGAACCTCAAATTTGTGCTAATGTCTGAATTGAATACTCTGACAAATTAAAAACTTCAAGGAAGTAAGTAATAAACCAGAAATTTTAGGATTTACCTGATGTGAACTCTCATGCTAGCAAGGCCTGACCAGGCAAGCTTTATGCACTGAAAAGGCGCTTGTTTTTTTGTCCTGAATACCCAATATGCTTCAGAGGTCACTGCAGATGGCAAAGCAGCTTCTGCCTTTCAACACAATTTGGCTGAACCAATGGATCCTCTGATACTTCATCACTAACTCTCCACATCCAGATTTACTGTTTCATGGGAACTGTTGTTCATGATACCTTGTATTTGTTCACACTAGACAGAGATAAAACACTGAGAATTCCCTCCTGGATTCACAGAAACAAGATTTCCCAGCTGTGAAGCGTCTTTTTAAAGCACAAGAGCAGCTCCAAATTAAAAAACGAACAGTGTCATCACCATCAGCAGCAGCTCCTCTGGCTCCACAACATGTTAACAATACTATACTTGAATTTCACCACATGCAAGTGTAAGTATCAGTGTTCACCAGGAAAGGTTGGGAAAATGCCATGTGGAAACTGAGGAAGAACTGGCAAAGCTCACAAGGCCCTGCACTGAGGAGCAGATCTGCTTTACAATACCCACTCTCCTCCCAAGTGCCCAATGCCCACCAGCACCTGCTCCTCATCTGCCAGCCCAACAAACACTCACTTAAACACTGCAGGGAAAAACACTGGGTAAGAGCCACATTGAGAGAAACAGTAATAATAGCAATAATAGACCAGTGATACATAGCAGGGAATTACTAAGGATTTTTTTACAGTGAGAAGCAGTGCAGAAACAAAATGAAGTTTCCCTGGTAAGATACCAGCGCACAGTCCTGAGAAAGCAGCTGGATCTTGGGCAAGTTTCTCCTAATTAAAAAAAAAACCAAAAAAAGGCATTCTAAACAGCTTTTATGATCGCTAGGCTAAGAAACACCAGTTTGGAGAAGAGTTTTTCATTGCTCACATAAACGAGGACGTGACTTGCAACCAAGAGAAATGTATTTTCCCACTCCATATAAATATTCCATATTCCTCTAACTTCAACACAAAACAGTTCTAACAGTTAAATCTGTTCCAGCAGAGGAGCTAGTTTTGCAGCCTTGAAACAATTCTCAGTATTTTGCTGAGCAATGACAAGCAATAAATATTATAACAATAGGGATTACAAAAATCTCAGTTCAAGAACACCAGAAGTGGTACAAACCTCCTGATGCCTGCCCATCCTGAAGCAGAAACATTACCCTTCAAGACTGCAAATAACCTCTCAGTTCATGTGCACCCAGCAAATTGTGACAACCTGTTTGTGTGCAATAGTGTCCATGCTATGAAATGAACTGGAAAAAGTTTTACTGCCAAATTTACCAACACTGGCAAGCTGCTAACATCAACTTTACTCCAAAACACTGCAAGTAACTGCCTGCAAATTTTAGACCTGCTTATCTTTGTAACAGGCTGTCTGTAGATTAGTATTACCTGACACAGACTACCTCCATAAGGGCATTCCACTACAAACTTCATTTTTTAAATAACATTATATAAATTGCCAAACAATACACTTTGTTTGCCCCAACATACTATATAACAACTCCCTACTTGCAGGAACAACTGTTTTCTGCTTATACTTTTTAATTGGAGTTACAAAATGTTTACAGTAGAAGGAACAATGGCCCTGATTCCTTTTCAAACAGCTTCTAGATGTGCTGCAACATGCCTAGTTATCTGTTTGACACCACTTTTCACTACACAGAATTGGTGATACAACCCTGGTACTTCTCTTGCACTTTTTCCAGGGCTTCTAATATTTATACTCCACATCTCATCTGTAAGAGTAAGGCATGTGCAAAACCTATTTGCCTCTATGTGATCACCATTCAGCTGTCTGCTTTCAAAGCTGTAAAACGAGCAGGGATGCTGATCTTGAAACACAATTCAGTAAATTATTTGGCTGAAATAATCAATTTGAAATTATGTACTGTAATACATAGAAAGTGTGAACTTTTATACAACTAGGAAGCAGGGGGAAAGAGGGAAAAAATTAGATTATAGACATGAACAGGATCTTATGTTCCTTTTATTTAAATCTGTGTGTTTGAAAAGTTTATCTGAGCTTATTTAGAAAAATATATACATGATTTTTCTAAAAAAATTTGAAGTTGCTGAATTTTAAAAAAAAAATCATTAAATTATTGATGGAATAGGAGTAAATGTGGGAAAAGCTGGAGTGGGCCAATCCTCCTCCCAATAACAGATACAAAGAAGCCTTTCTCAACCTGGCTCAGCTCCTTGGAGTTAAGCAGTCCCCAGATAAGAGGGAAGTCTTTACTACAGGAATGAGTTAATAAGCAGGAGCTCACACAGACATTGACTATCCCTCACAACATCATGCAAGGCATCAACATTTCTATCCCGTGAAGACAGTGCAACCTACCTACAGCAGTGAGCTAGCAGTGATTTTCAGGGAGGTAGCTGTGTTTATTTCATGCATATATTTACTTCTACACACAGCAGCCACTCAGAAAGATCACACTCTAGTGTAAAAGTGGCCTGTGACATGGAATGATTGGGACCTACCTGAGCCACCTGGACAGTCCACACTGGAAATGTGTGTACCAAAGTGATTGTAGCATGCTGCAGCCAGCTTCTGAACTCTAAAAAACTGAGCTGTTTCACATGGCTACTTCAGGACAGGTGAATCACATCTTAAAGACATTTCTCTAGACTGCCTCTAAACAGAGTTTATGCAGACTTCAGTCTTGTAGATTAACAGTTAGGCTTCATCAGATCTGCCCTACACATCAAACTTAACCAAGGTCAAGGAGATGAAGATAACCTAAATTTGAGGATATTAATTTGTAGTATCAACAAGAGCTGCAATTAGAGATGTGCGCATAATCTCTGTGTAAAACAACAGCATTTAATGAAAGAAATTGTGCTGCAAAAGTATGTAAAACCATCCACAAGAAGCAACCACAGACCAGCCCCAGTAGGTCTCCCAAACTAGGTTTTAATTCTCAGTATAGAATATGAAACAAAACCAAGAGGAAGGGTTTTGGAGATAGCAGCATACACATCAAGATACAACAGCTCTCACCCACTTTGACATTAAACCTCATAGTGGCAAACACTCTCTGTGGCTAAACCCTGACAAGTACAAGCCTTTTCAATGACAAATTCAGTATCTTTATTCTCCTTGTTCATGCAAATGTGACCTTTGTGTTCTACCTCACAGACACCTCGGTACACACCTCCACCTCAGCATGAGTGTCTAAGTTCAACGTATTCTCTCAATGCACACCTGAAGCTTCAACACAGCCTTGCTCAGAGTCCACACACACACTCCATCATGTGAGCAGGGCGGCTGCCTGACTCACCTGTCATCCCAACTGATTCACTATTCCATTTATTGTTCCTTCCAATTGCAAAGAGGCACCTTTAACCAGCAGTGCCTAGTAAAGATCATGCGATATGACAGTACTCGATTACAATAAATGATATCAAAGTTTGTTCTATGACTTTTTTTTAGCTTGTGAATGCTAAAAAAGCATCAATTCTTGCGAGAAAATGACTGCCAAACAACAACAACAAAAAAATCATGTTCAGATTTTCTTTTATTTCTTTAGCCCTTGAAAATAGGTATCTGAATCACTAACACCATTCTCCAGTGAATGGGTTACTCTCAAAGAGTTTTAGCATTTGTAAGCCCTGAGCCACAAAGGCAAAGACACTTCAAAAAGCACATGCATTGCTCATGAGCATGAACAGGGTTCAGCAGAACTGCAGAAAACAGAACTCTGAAGATAAGTTACTGGTTTAGATCATTGTGGTTTTCTTTTGCAAGAAAGGATCCAGCAGATCCATACAATCATGCAATTTATCAGCAACTGAAGAGCAGCCCCCTCACTTGGGAACCACATTCCCCAGACTGCCAGCCAGCAGAAATCTCAACCTTTGCCCATGAGAGGAAGCAGGCTACCTAGAGAAACTGATGTCAGATCACTCCAAAATTAAAACTTCACGCTCATCCCAAACAACTACAGAGGGACTTCTGAATAACTCAGTAGTTCCATGCACCCCCACCAAAGAGAAATGCTACCCATGCAGATGTTCTCTGTTACAGAAAAGCATTTCAGGGGGCCACTCTAAACACATTCTGGAAATTTTGGGGGTTTTTGAAGGCAATACTCCAATTTTTTTCTTGATAAAAGAGCCACTAAACTCTACTTCAGAACAATCTTTGGGGGTGTGAGTGACAGTAAAAGAAATATCAAAATAAATACAAACCCATCAAAGTTCCATCTCTGAACAAAAATTAAGCTAACTAAAGTAACTCCTCAAAATGCCAATAACCTGACTCAGAATACACACTTAACTCCTTAATTATAGACTCTGTTCCTGTAACTGAAATCCAGTGAAATTCAATCCTGGTTATCCAGAAGATAAACCGTTGCAAGATCAAATGTCTCTTCCTACTTTACCCTTTTTCTCTCCCGTTTTCCAAATTATTTTATAGTTCAAAATATTTATCCAAAACAGGAAGGATTGTCATCACAGAGCCTGCCATTATGCATAAGCAAAGAAAAATTTGATTCATAGGGATCTCTAATGCCACCAGAAAAGTTCAAAGATAATCTACTCCTGAAAACCCAAGACTCACCCCATGGGCTTCAACATACAAGACCAAAAAGTCATGTTCAATATTCAGACTGAAACTACAGGGCACATCTTCAATAGCAGGAGAATCACTCAGCCAGGTATGGACCTATAAATGCACTGGCTTCAGCTTCATTTGAGGTCCTTCAAAGGCCAGCAGAGCCAACTCTGGGAACCTCTTTTACATATGATCAAGAGGGGCTGTCACCCACTCAGGCAAGTCACTCACTCATGGCAACTTTGGAAGAGGTAAGGACACAGTCAGGATTCACACAGCAGTTCCCTCTGTCCCTGGATGCCACAATCACCCATGGAGCAACTTCCTCCATGAATACTACTGCAGAGTGACCCAAGCAAGTGACACCAGTGACATTCACCACTTTCAAAAAGCAGGCTTACAGACATGAACTGCCCAACACAAATACACCCTTCTGCCCTCTCTCCTTCCCACCCCATTGCCTGCTGTAATCCCCAGTGATCCAGTCATACCAAAGCAGCAGCCTCGATCAGAGCTGGGAACTGCACGGGGTCACTCTTGGGAACAAGGCCAGCCCTGCTCATGGTGGGGAGCTGCACTGCACAGACCTCATGACATTTTATGTATCCAACTGCAGGGCTGCTACCTGAAAAAACTACAACTCACAAAGTGCTAAATGGGTATCGTAAGATTTTAGCTTCAGAATTTTACAAGCAGCTCTACTGGCAGATCCCCTTGCCTGGACACAGCTCTGCTGATTTCAGGGTACTTCTACCCAGTTTCTAACCTAACCTGATAACATAATACACCACAACAAAGTAACCATTACCCTGAGTAGCCTGGTACCATATATGCTCATTCCAAGATTCAGAAGTGTATTTACTAAGCGTGGCATTCTCACAGACTACAGCAAAAGAAGGGTTGAGACACTTTTCTTTTTCAGATGCTCTGCCTTCCAGATTTCATAGGTAACATTAAATTCCAGACACGCAGCAGACTATTTTCTCCATTGATTCATACAGCATAGGATGCTTGCAAAGTTTTTACGATTTGTAGATGAGATACAGGGGAAAACGTGAATAAGCTTTTTAGAACAGAAAAGCAGATAAGGTATTTCAGTGGCCAGTAGAGCTGGGATGACTCCTATTTATTATTTTGTACAAATACAGCTGAATGTCAACAACCATGCCCAAGCACTGTGCAAGTGTAACAAAAAAAGAGGCACCGTAAAAAAACCAGATTGAACAGTTTGCCCTGGACTGATAAAGCAGCAAGCAAATAGCACAATTGTATGGAAGCGTGCTTGGTTTGTCAAAGCACAGTGCTCACTGCTACAATCAATCCCAGGTGAGGGGGAAAAAAAAGTAAAAAACACAGGATAGAGAAAAATGAGAACATTTTGCTTTCCACCTGGATTCAAAGATTCAAAAAAGAAGTGTCCTTTAGGGTTTCTGATACTCAGGATATGCTAGTTTCTCCTAGGAAAGAGGTTCAGTTGACTCAGATCACAGTCATGTTTGAGCAATCTGTAAATCAATGAACATACCTGATTTTATAGGCTTTGTACTTCAGTGAAAAGTACGTAGATATATAATACAGACAATTATCAATTTCCATTTTTAACTAAATTATTTCCTCTACTTCACATTGCTCAGTTCAGGGTTTGGGGTTTGTTTTTCTAATATTGATTCTATATTCAGCTTGCTTGGCAATAAGCTCATCCAATGCATTTTCTGTCTGTTGTTGATGAAATGCTGACTATACACCCTCTTAACATTAAGTAGAAGTGTTTACATGAAAAAAAAGTATCACTAGCTCTTAAATAAATATTTTAAAGTTATTTAATGGTTTACAAATTCAATATAATTGCAACCTGGGATAGAACAGAAACAGAAACAGCCTTTTAAGTCATTATCAGAACAATCTTCATTTGGAAACATATCCCACTTAAAAGTACAGGGCAAACAAAAAAAACGACCATCTGAATTGGCAGAGCCCTGCCACCATACATCCATTCATCACCGCTCATTGCAATTCAATTGCTTTCAATAAAACTCAATTTTGTTAAAAGTCCTGACTCAGTAGCATTTGCAGGATTCCCTTGACAGCATTGCTGATAGCTTAAAAATCTGTCCATGTGAATCCTCCTCACAGGGCGAGCTCAGGCGTACGAGGACAGCGCAGGAGCGAGGCCGGAGCGAAAGCGCGCTGCAGTGATGGTTCCTGCACACAGCCACCCCTTCTGCTTGCCTTAAGGAGCAACTCATCTGATCACTTAATCAGCAAGATTAATAGGACAATACAGAATTCTTTGATTACTGTTCTGGTATAGGGAATAGCCTGAGTTTAAAACAGCTAAAAAAGAAGCTCCCAGATAGCCTAAAAGACAGCTAGTGGACAGCCTAAAATAAAATAAAACAAAACATATACAGTACTAGTTTCCAAAGTATCATTATTTCTTTCCATAGCATCATTATATAACTCAGAAATGCAGGAGGATGAGGAAACCTTCTAAACTAGCATCTTTGATGTAAATGCAGCATATTCAAAAAAACGGGACATTACTGCGTAAAAATCAATTGCAAAAATCAGAAACAACACCAGAAGAAAATAACAGAGGCTAGAATGTAGTAGAACAGAATGAATTTTTCTGAAAAAGCCAGGAACAGGGAAGCCATTGAACAGGTCAGGAATAGCTGTTTCCAAAGGCAGTAAAGGAAGCAAAGCATCAGCACTGTTACCTTCAGGACTGCTAAATCTAAATACATGCAGCTTTTCTTTTCTCAGGGGCTTTCTACTGGAGAGAGCTGTCTAAAATTAGAGGGATATGTCAAAACAACAAGAAACACAAAATAATTCATGTAAATCATTAAGAGATACATTCTACAAGATGTCATGGAAATCTCTCAGGCTCTCCATGCCTTACAACAGCATGTTTATCAAAGCTGTACAGAGTCATTTGAAAATACAGGTTCTAGAGGAAAAAGATGAAAAACAGTTATAACATCATCTAAAATTATTTCATAAATGCCCCAATTGCATAGTCCACCCACCACATTTTTGCAGAATGCTGGAGATAACACAATTACTATTACAGCTGTTAACATAACATGAAGGCTTCGACAAAAGCAGTATTAATAAATGGCAGTTATGCTGTAGCATTTCTTTTTTTAATAAAAAAGCTAAACCATTTAGCTAAACTTGCTAAATTCAAACCAATCATTCTAAAAGAACTGGTTTAGGGTGGAATTACAATCTGCAAAACCCCAGTTTTAAGGGTTTAGTAGTAGTATTATTTAATTTGTACTACAGCAAGCACTCCCCTGTTTGCTGTATCTGGCCTTACTGCAGCCCTGCACACTTCCTTATTCATAATATAGAGATCCTAATATAATCAGGAATGCTTACACCTAACAAGGGGAAAACATGCTTTCTTCAGCATTGCATGCAGAAGGGATTAAAGTTTTGGTAGACTGAGTTCCTTTTAAATCAGCATCTCTAGCACAGTAGTCTACAAACTAAGTTGACACCAAGGCAATTAATCCCATCAATCTAAAAAAAAAAGTAAATAAAGTATAATCAAGAAGACAGTTCTTTCTTACCAGCATCAGGTGAATATTATCAGAGCACTTACCAACTACCCCGATTTCTAAGCCATGCCCACCTTATTTACAACACTTCTGTACTAGGAGAGTATGACTTTATTGAGGGAAAAACTTCAATGAGGGAAACAAATTGAAAAACAGATTTAAGTTGTACTATCATGGATTAATATTCTCCCTTCTCCAATTTTCTCATATTTAAACCAAATACACCACTGACAGACATCCTCTGGCATCAATGTATCACTTGAACTTAAAAAAAAATCACTACTCATAAATCCTTTTAGATACCTAAAATGAAGTCAAACGAAAGCATTTCCTTTATGTACATTCTAAGTCACAAACATTCAAGCAATATGGGAATCAACATCCTACACTGTCAAGGACAGATACTACATGGAAGTTTCAACCCAAGTTGAAAACAAATTACTTAAGAAACAGACATTATTGAGCAGTTTAACATGATGGACTCCACTCTTTCCTAAAATGAAGAGACGTTCTTTCCAACGGCCTATTACCACAAGCTACTCTCTTTTCAGCTTGGGAAGCTTGCTGTGTCCTTTCATACAGTGTCTGAGCTACAGGATAGGAGAAGAACTAAGTACAACAGTATTTTACCATATTCTTATTAGAGAGGAAAGACAGCCTTGCAACTGAGTCAGCAGATCAGCACTTTATTTCCAGCTTGGTTCCAAACTGCTGGTGCGCTCCTGATCAGCCAGTGACCTCCTGTGCCTTCTTTCTCTCTCTTCTTTATGCACTCTGCACTCTGCGGGGGCAAATCCATACTTGCCAATCTCATGGTATGACATTTGTTTGCCGATTTTGTTTTTGAAGGGAAATGTGGCAAGGCAAAGAAGAAAACTGCCCTGTTAAGAGGAGCAGGTGCTGAAGAGCCACATCCTTGCAGACAATCTGGGAGTTGCATGCTCTTGTAACTGACAGGTGCATTGAAGCTTTGCTGCAGCACAGGGAACCAGTACAGCAAAGTATTTTTCTCTTTCCTAAGGTCAAAGAAAGACGCAGAGAAAACCACAGAAGGACTTTATGCCAGTACTCACTTGCTGCAATTAACATTGTGCTGTTGTGAAATGCAGTTAATGAGGTCCTTGCAGAAAATGAGCCACGGGAATACACAATGCTGCTCCCAGGTAAGCAATCCCATACTCCATCATCTGTGGAATAAACCTACCCAGCTTCCCAGTTAATACACGCCTGTCTTTGGGAAGCAGGGATAAAAAAGAGCCCATTCCTTCTCTGTGCCCTCTTTCACACCTAAAGAAGCAGGACATTGATACATACATTCTCCTTCCCAAATCACGCCATTGGGGAAGAAAAACTAACCAGATATTTCCGCTATCTTCACCACAAGATTCAGCCAATGCTTCAGAAGGAACCAAAAGACATTGTAACTGTTTCTTAAATCCAAACCACAGCCTTTTTAGTCTCTCCTGTTCACTTCTACATATATCTTTTTCTATAATTCAGGCTCCTGTGCACCAGGGAACTTACTAAAATGGAGTAAGCAATAATTTTCACAAAAAAGCACCTCTCATTCTTTTTACAATATATTACTGAAACCATATTAAACTTCTCTGAAGACACCCTGACTGTACTAGAGCTGAGTTAGTGAACCTTTTAACTGTGTAAGGACACAAAATGTTCAGTCTTTTCTAACAACTTGCACAACCTGTATGCTTAACCTTACCTCCAAGTTAAAAATTAGGTAACTTGAAGTAGCTCATTCTATAATGAAAGCAAGTAATAAAAACTATTCATCTACTAGTGAGGAATATATCATGGCAGCCCAACCACATAGCAAATCAGAGCCTCTGCTCCCCTTGCAGTAACTGAGCTGGTGCCTGCAATGGGACACAGCAAGTGAAACCCAGCACCAACGAGTCTGGATACAGATGTGGAAATTCAACACCATGGCAATGACCAGGGCAACAGTGTAAGTCATGACACAAAGGGAAACGTCTTATTCATGGACTTCTATACCAAGCATATTATGTTTTAAAACCCATGCTTTAAAAGAAANTTTTATTAGTTCACTTTATCCTTCTGTATATTTACTCTACTTTTTTTTTCCAAAATTACCTTGTTATTTTGTTTTTCCCTTGTCCATTTAACAACATTCTGAAACCAGCAGAGCCTATCAAAGCTAAAAGCCTTGTCCTGCTGCTGGTGTATCACCAACATATGTTAGGAGCACTTAAATTGCAAGGCTGCAATCTGCTCTCTGAAGGAGGCTGGTAGCAGGTGTGACAGTCTGATCTGCAGAATGAACTATATATAAAGATGCAAACAGTGGGGGGGAGGGCTCCACAGCTTTGCTTTTACATATCATGCTGTATTCATAGTCCTACTTATTCAGAAAGAGGGAGAGGGGAGTCACAAAGTTAAAATAGACAGACCTTGGCATCTTTGAGCTCAGTGTTTCATTTCACAGCCCCTCCCTCTCAGCAAAGCAAGTGAGCAGCACCAGGCTGCCTCTGATTTGCTGTTCATGCTGAGAAATGCACAATTTGCAACTGCAAGGAATCGACCCTCTTATTTATTGCATCTAGGCACAGTGTACAAACCCAAAGCCACATGGTCTTCCCCAAAGGCTGGCTTCCCTAGCGGCCCATCAGGTGAAAGGCAGGCTGTTGATTATAAACTGAGTTCAGATCTCTGCTTCCTTTCTCAGCTTCTACCTGACACTAAAGGGTAATATAAAACACACAGTGAATTATCACACTCCACACTTAAGTTCAGAAGGGACAGCGTACTTTTTGAAAAAAAAGTGACAGAAAAATTCTGAATGATAAACACTATGTTTCTAAAACACTAATTAATGACAGAAAAAACTTTTTTTTTTTTTTTAATTTGTGTATCACACACAACTTTAATGCCCAAAAGTGATCAAGAAAAAAATGTGGACTCATTGGGTATTATTTCTCTCTATTCACCATGTCTCTGGCATCCACCAACCTTTGGAAACAAAGTCTTTCAGAAGGCAACAAAACACTGGCTCACTGAATCAGAAGCAGCTTGTGACGGCTGCTAGAGTTAAAGCAGTCTTTACACACTGTCTAATCACAGACATAATGCATGGTCTTATAAAGGGCAACACAGACCACACGTAAAACTCATAAAATCTGCAACTTCTCTGCTGCCCAGAGAAGCTGTGGGTTCCCCCCTCCCTGAAAGTGTTCAAGGCCAGGTTGAATCAGGCTTTGAGTAACCTGGTCTAATGGAAGGTGTCCTTGCCTACGACAAGGGGATTGACAGCATTTTTAGAAAGGGGACAACTAGGCGGATCTATCTAATCACCTTGAACAGTCCACAGGACAACACTAAAGCATTGCCCAAACCTTTCCTCAACCATTTAGCTCAGCACTTCTCCCACAGGTCACTGGCCACTGGGAAAACATCACCACAAAAAGCAGATTTAGGCAAGTCTGAAATACACACTTGTAAAAAAAATATTTTGTAAGTAGATTTAGAATACATTTCCCTTCAGTAGATTGTTTAGACTTTTCCAGATGCTAAAAGGTGAACAGCAGTACATTCAAGCTAATTACCTTGTATTCAAATATCAAAAAATATTTAACTCAGCACAAATAAGCTTTTTGTAAAAGCTAGCTCCCTTTCACTGCTGCTTCCATTTCTCAGCTAGGAAATTTACCAGCAAAAGAAACTTCTTACCTCCACAGAGACAGGACCAGGAGCCTATTCAGCTAAATATTTCATAAACACCAAAAGATACAATATACAGGATGTTCATTACCTGTGGCTTCCAAATTAGCAGGGGCTTCAAGCTAACAACAGCTATTTTATGGCAACACCAAAGCAACAAAAGGGTCATCAGGAATTTACTTCACACAGCTATACTAATAAAGGAGGGATTTATAAGACACTGATTACAGTAATGTTTCACATACCTTAACATCTGGATTTAGTTTACCGAAGTGTTGTGTTCTTGCATGATCACTGGGTACAGGGTGAGGAGACTACTCCATTGCCTAACATAACCACAAGTTAAATACACTGTTTTACATACAGAGCATAACATTTTCTTTTAAGTCCAGGTTAGTTAAGTCCAGAAAATATAGATTTTCTCTTTAAATGGAAGCTCTTAAACATACAAATATGTTGCATACAGTTATAGTAATTTAAAACCACATTTATTGACCTTTTCAAAAAGAGAGACTATGCTAACACAGTATTCTGAATTTAAAAGCTCCATTTTATTTCAGCCAGTCTACTTTTTCTTGATATTTCTTAGTTCAGACTTCAATTTTTCCAGAATTATTACAGGCAGCATTTATTTATGCTATTTTTTATTTGAAGAAAAACTAGAAGGAGCAATTAAAACTGCTGTTAAAAAAAAATAACTCAGTGAGAGCAAAAACTATTGAACCTATCTTCTCAAATTAGTATTCTTAATGACATGAAAAAAATGTTCAATACAGAATTTGGCAACAATGCTCTGAGCTTGCACCATGCCCAGAAGACAGGACTCAGTATGACTGAGTGAGGGTTGGGAGTCTCTCGTGCTGGGTCTTTTCCTTTCCCCCATCCCCAGGCACCTCGTTCCTACAATGCCACAAGAAAAGCAGCAGCTTTGTCAGCATTTAGGCACTAACCCAGGGCACACCCTCACCCTGATGCAAACCTGACCTGCTGCCTCATGCTGAGCCCCTCACACACGCAGGAGCCCTGCAAAGCCGGCTGGCTCACTCCAGGGAAGCCACAGCCGCTGCTGGGCTACCTCCCCACACCTCCCTGCAAAAGCAGCGGCATTCCTTCTCTTACCCAGCACTCATCTCTACAATAAAAATCAGAAACACCCAGCAGAATAACTGAGGTGTATAGAGATGACTACTCTCATACTATTGTAATATTCTCCAAATTGCTATAATTGCACAATTCTTTTTAACTTTTAGCAAAGCCTAACACTTCAGGCTAGCAGTCTTCCAGCAGCCTGCTACTGCCAGAGACAAATTCAAGGCGAGTAAAATCTCTTCCCTCTTCAGGTTACACAAAGTGCTGAGGTAGGAGCTCATTCACTAGGAATGGATGGCCACCACAGCCCTGCTGCCTAAATTCCTCTTTTGGTACCTGGTAGGTGGCTGCTTTCCTGGTGCTCACAGCAGCAGCCACAGGGACTTCACAGGAAGGCAGAGGGGCAAACTGACAGCACAAACAAACGCACACTCAAAACAACACAAATAACATATGGTCCAACAAGCTCTTGGAGAGGTCAAATTAAATCAAGTTTTGTTATTTCACTTAGCAGCTTATTAAAGCAGCAAAAAGTTCTACAACTTCCAATTTATTGTAGTTTTTCAACTGTCATTTAAGTTGTTACAGCAACAAAACTTTCAGCTATGTGGCGTCTCAGAGACATTCCAGAACCCCCAGAAGTAACTTTTCCAATATTTATTGAATTCAGCTCCTTCCTGTTCAGGCCTTCAAGAACTTGGAACAAAGTTGCTCATTACATGTGCAAAGAGGTGTATTGCTGCAAGGTTCTCACAAGTAAGATATTGCTTTTGACATTTAACAGAGGAGAAAAAACCATTATGTGGCCTTTGCCTAGGGGGAAGATAGAGTAACTCAACAACTTTGAAAGCACATGCAAAAAAGATGGGGTAAGGTGAAACTACTTTTCCATTTAGTAAATGTGGCTACGTTTCTTCAAACAAATGAAAACACCTAAGTGGGTGCACACACAAACATACAGGCACTCCCAGAAGGTCTATCTCCATTTAAAATACTTTATACCCACGTAACCTTTTTTTTTCTTTTTTCTAGTAATACAACACCAACACTAGAAACATTTTAAATTGCTATACTGTGTCTGTAAAGACATGCACACCCGGAAAAAAAAATCCTTATAAATGTTGCCACTTAAAAAGAAAACTGTTAATGATATACGAGCTTGCTCCTCCTGCAACGAATTCATAATTTCACTGCATTAGCAGCAAGCTCAGCATGAGCAAATGTGGAGATTATGGCCAAAAATGTGACATTGCTTTTCCAAAACAGAGTCTATTTTCCTTACCAAATCATGGATACGCCACTTTCACTAAGCTTATTGCCCAGAAAGAAAAGCTTCCTATAATAAATTCTACAGGTTTATTTTAAAAAGAAAGCCTTTGGGTGACCTCTGTTGCACCACTGAGGTCAATTTTTCATCCTCTTGCTAAACGGACCACTTGCCTCCAGGGCACCAAGTTAACCCATTTCTTCCCATCTTTGGCACTTTCTGTTTGTCTGTACTTAATGTACTGCACTGGTGTCTTGCTTCCATGCAAACTCCCATTTCCCACTCGTGAAAAAAAAAAAAAAAGGCCACAGGAATCATATATTATCTATACTTCAAAAGCATTTTCTTTCACTAAACTCCAAGGACATCCCATGCTTTTTTCAACACCCACAGAAGAACATCCTTCTCCTCCCAGTCATTTCCCTTCTGCCAGCCCTATTTCTGTCACCACAGAAGTCCTGACAAGCTGGAGGCACAATGATCCAGGAGGCAACACCAGCCAACTTCTCCAGCACCAGAGCATGGTCTCTGGTAGGAACACAGCAGCACCCCAGGGCCCAGCTCCAGGGGATGCTCATCTCTGCTCCTGGGCAGCAAGGATCATCCCCTTGCACAGAAATTCTTTTGGTCTTCATTTCTCTTCTCCTGCACCAGAGACCCCAGCCTTGAGTGTATGGGATGCAGTCTGAGTTTTAGTAGGAAAGTAGGAATGTATTTCTCCTTTTTGTTTAGGAGTAAATAGGTGATTAATGTGCATCACTTTGCCACAGGGAACTGAAGTAGAAAATAGGTTACCAACAAGTACCTGCTACCTGATTTTCCAAAAAAAGAA
>VZUA01106569.1:14181-29629 GCA_013401035.1 Horornis vulcanius
TTACATAAATGCTTTGCATGGCCAATCTGACAAACAAAGCCATCTCCCTTTTGATGTATTCTTCATGATGAAAATCTCAAGAGAGCTCTGGAGTTTCATAGTTATCTCAATCTACACATGCATTAAGAAGCCTCTGTTGGAAATTGTACTGGTTAGAAAGATGAACAGCAAGATAAATTGGGGGTTGGAATAAAATTAAATTTCCAGATCTACTACCATGCAGAAATGTCAATTTTGCCAATCCATCAATACATCTGAACCTACACCTCAACCACTAAGTACATCAACATTAAATGCTCACAACAGGGACATTTACTATTTTGTGACAGTTGACTTTAACTTTTGCATCTACTGACAACAGGTGCTAATATCCCTTCTTAAAGCTTACAAAGTCAAATGTATAAATATTCTAGCAAACTAAGGCACACAGACTGTGACCAAAGGCAACAGAGAAAACCAGCAATTCATTCAGAGTTGTGATTGGCATAGATATAATAAATACATAAATCCTAATAAATCAAAATATACTGTCATGCTTCCAAGGTTATTGTTTTATGTTGCAAGTATCTGTCTGAGCATGCAGGAGGCCTTGAAAACCCCCAACATTTGCTGAAGTTGCTTTAGGGCACAAAAAGAGCCCCTCATTCCCTACCCCAGCCCATCGCTTTATGTAGCCTTGATGCATAGCTCAAGGGTGCACAGAAAGTCCTACAATAACTTCAAAACCTCTCATGGATACTTCCGAAGAGAGTTGGAGTAATACCTACCATATTTATTTTCCTGGGAAGTGGCACAGGGGTTTCTGGCAGGGTGTGTGTTATGTCATTAGACTCTTCAGATGCTTGCCTTTGGACGGTGTCTCTGGATTGTACGTTTGGAGAAAGATCTATGGAGTGAGATTTTTGATTTGCCTCTGAGGGCTGAAGCTTCGGTGCTGCTTCTCCACCTTGAGTTTTAGCCAATAACTCTCCTAGCTGAGGTTTTGGAGGAAGGTCCTTCATTTGTGGCTTTGGAGGTAAGTCTCCAAGCTGTGGTTTTGGTGGCAAGTCTCCTAGCTGAGGCTTTGGGGGTAGTTCTCCAGGCTTTGGGGGTAAATCTCCCACTTGAGGTTTCTGAGTTAATTCCAGAGGCAGAGGCTTTGGGGGCAAGTCTCCAGGCTGTGGTTTCTGTGGTATATCAATGGACAGTGAGGGCTTCTGAAACATTTCCATGTGCTGATGGGATTTATCTATTGAAAGATGATGACTGGTTTCTATTTTTCTTAGTGCCACTAAAAAAAAGCAAAAGAATGTTTTTCACAATCTTAATATTTTAATATTAAAGAAGTTAGGCATATATCAAGACTGCAATTGTGTCAATGATCACACGGTCACTGAGCCCCATAACTGCCTATAAGTCCTCCTTGTCTATGACAAAAGCAAGATAATAGAACTTTACATAAACCTCGTTCACTGAGGTCTCATTTAATTGCTCCTCCTGGAGGCCAGCAGTGCTTATTCCAACAGCTATTGGATATCAATTCATAGATTATTTACTTAAAATGAAATAAAGTGATCACTTCTTGGACCTAAACCAAAAAGTATGAAATATAATAAAAGACTGCCAAACCACCTAAAGATCAGTTGCCACGACTGTAACAAAATTTCTTTTTAATGACAAATTTTCACATATACAGTTGAATTCCATACAAAAAATCACCTGACTCTCAGGATTAATACCTATAAAATCTCTCAGAAGAGAGAGAGTGAGCACATATATCTATCTATGCAGCATATAGAACACACTGTACTATAGGAATGCACACTAAAACTAAGAAAAAATGAATTATTGTATATATTTACAATTTAGTAAAGATGAAAAGTTTTAAAATGTGTGTTTTGCAGATTTGATGGAAGGAAATTGAAACTAGATTTTCAGATAGTTCTTTTTCTCAGTGTCATCTATTGATTTCACTGCTGAGCTCCCTAAGAAAATTCAGCTGAAATCTATCTCATAAACAAAACCATTAGTACACACAAAAAAACCCCAACCCACAACCTCCTAAATCAAATAACCCTAATATTAAAATAGATGAAGGAGGATAAGAGAGAAAACATTTACAACCTGTGATGAAAGCAACACAATTTGATTAGAATGAACAGTTTCCTATTGCATTCACCACTGCTTTAGCATCATATTGTACCAGTCAAAAAATTGCCTGACATTTGAATATGAAAGCAATAACACTCTCTTTGGATATCACCCACTTCAATAACATTTGCGTGATACCTTTATGGTTACTTCTACAAAAAACAAAAACAAACCCAAAAAACAACAACAAAAAACTCAGACCCCCAAAAACTAAACCAACCAAATAAAAACACCCCAACAACAAAACACCCCAAACCAAATCCATTTGCATAGATTCCATGAAAGAAACTGTATAACTACTATCAGATGTCTCACTTAAAGTCTTTGTTGGTCCCTGTATATGGCTCTGTGTCCTAGGCTTACCTCACAGCAAATGTGAACACACTGATCATCCACATGGGTTTGAGATATAAGCAAATGATATGAAAACCCTGATAGCAGCCCTTATCAAAGGCTTAAATTTTCACCTAAATTATTTTAAATCAAGGAAGTGTTGACTTCCTTCACAGTGTCACCCTAGCCCATCATTGGTGTCTCTTTCAAAAGCTAACATGTCAGAACAACTGTAATGTAATAAAGTTGAAAATTTACATTTGATTTTTCTGTTAAAAATTATTTGCACTCTCAATTTCAGGCATCTGACTTCAGAATTTTGGACAAGCAGCATTTCCTGATCATCAGGTTCTATTGTGATCATCCACTCAAACAGATATAACATATTTTTGATGGATGCTTTATTCAGACAGGATAGTCTGAAGTAGTTCTACTTTCTACTTTATAGTCAACTGCTGCAACAACTCAAACAAACCAAATAAAATCTGCTGTGTGACTAGAAACTAGGAACTAGAAAAGAACATTTCTAAAAGAAAGGTGCTGCATGGGATGATGGACTCAGCAAGTTTGTCACTGATATATAAATGAGCATGTAAAAGTACTGATTCTTTCCAAAGTAGTTGCACTGACCACAACCCTGATTGCCAGAACACGGCAGATACAGTTTGCTCCAAGCTATCAAGAAATTGGACTTGGAGATATCAAAGGGAAAAAAAAATTACCAATGAGAGTGGTCTAGGATAGAAACAGAAGCCCAGAGAAGTTATCCATGGAGATACTCAAAATGTGATTGGACATGGCCTTGAGCAACCTGGTCTCATGGCAGAAAGCTGGCCCTGCTCCGAGTGCTGGACAGGACCACAAGACCTCCTGAGGTCTCTTCTGGCTTCAATTAGTTCATGATTTATTTTTTTCCTCCCTAGGTGTATCTTTTTCAGTTTAATAAAAGCCTTCCCCATCTTCCAAAATCCTTTCAGTTTTGTGAAGCTTTCATGGTTTGTGGCATTTTAGAAATAAAATTTTTGCTGAAAAGATCCATATATTTAAAAAAATATTTACTTTTGCCCACATTTAAAAGATGCCATTATGAGAACAGCTACAAAGAGATCTCTTACCTTTCTGAGGTAGTTTGGGAAGAACTCTAGGGCCAAGTGCAGTCTTTGCAGTCCCAGTGCTAAATCAACAGATGAGAATTATTAGTCTTTACAACTATTATAAAATATACTTATTTCTCGTTTTCCCCCTTTGCACATCCATAAATAAAGAAATCCCCCCAAAAAATCCACATTTATTTTTCCCCTTTTGTATAATCACTTTGTCCATGGATAAATCCCCAAACTCAAAGCATTGTTAAGAATTAGCTGGGCTTTTTCTGCAGAGAAAAAGACATACAAAACCTACATAGCTTCAATGCTATAGGGCAGATATATTCTCTGTTACATGCAAAATGTACTCTGAAAATAGCTGAAGCTGAAAGACCAACTCTGTGGACAGATCCTGAGCCTTAAGAAAAATTTGTTCTTCAAAATAATTCTACTGAAACATACAAAACGTAATCTATGCTTTATGTCAGTGAAGTTTTCCAGGACTGAGCCTATGCCTTGTAGCCTCCTGCACATGTGTGATATTCTATCACACACACACACACTCTGCTGCAGGAGGAGACAAGGACTCTGCTACTCTCAGGAAATATTGATGATTGTGAGAAAACTACAATGCTTTACTCTGTCAACCTGTACTACAAATATGTTAGCTATTCCTATCAAAGTTTTTCCTCTAAAATCACACCTAAGTCACTTCTATAGAAAAGGAATGTGGAAGAAGAGAAGAAAGCAAATTGATTTAAGGCATAAAAATCTAACAATACATAAAAACCAGTATCAGATCAAAATAATGACTCAAAAAACAAGAAAAAAAGAAAAATGAGTGAAAAAGCTGCCAGCGTATGTTCAACAAAACAGAAACTCTTCTGCATAAACTGTCTTGATTCTGGTATTGCTTGTTTCTGCAGCCAACATTTCAAATAAACAATGATGAAACACTTTTAATTTCTAGCTATTTTTTAAATAGCAAAAATACATCATGACATGACACTGAAAGAACAGCCAAGCTCAATCTTGATTCAATGAATCACAGAATATCCTGAATTGGAAGGAGCCCACCAAGATCATCAAAACCCTACCTTGGCCTCTCTCTAATGCTATGGAGTACAAGGACCACACTTTTATCTTTGTCTTACAAGAACCTAGGATGGGCCCAGCTCTCTGTGCTGTGGAACACTACCACTTTTTCCCTGAATGCCTAGTGCCAGCTGGATGGATTCAGCAAATGTGGGCAGCCAGCTGTGCTACCACCAGCAGGTCCCCTGCCTGTCCTGACAAGGCAGATCACAGTCTGGGGGTGTCCAGGAACTCTTCCTACACATCTTCTGCTGTGCCCTGTGTGAGGTTACTCATCCATCCACAGTCATAGCCCATCCCACACACTTGTGGTCATGCAAGGCTGTGTGCCTGAGGCAGGTGCTTATTGGAATTACCATGCTCTGAAGCTCAGGACTCTGGAATCACAGCACAGATAGAGGAGTAGCAAACTCTAAGTGACAGCAATGTATGGCTGTCCTTACTGCTCCAGCTATTGAAAAAGACACTTGTAATGGACAGAGCTGATGAACTACGAACTAAAAGCAGTTTGTGTTACTGCAGACTGTGTGGCAGCACAGAAGCCTGACAGAGTGGAAAACAGCTAAAGTGGAAGACTGAGATGAACTCTCTCTTTTACAGAGCCATCTTCGATGCCAGCCTGTACCCAGAGTGACACTGCTGCTACAGGCAGGACACCTCACACTGAAGCAGATAAAATGAAATGCCAGGAGACATGAAAATGAAACTTTTGTCTTGCTGGACTGTGGTCTGAGGCAGCATTCCCCAGCTGGGAGAGCACTTCTGTAGGAGCAGCAGATAGATTCGGGTACAAGCCATTCTGTCCATCCTGCTCAAAGGATGGATTGTGCAGGGACAGCGAGGAACAAAGCGTAGGAGGCTCAGTGGAGCCAAAGTATTTGTATGCTAGTAAGGCATGCAGAAAACTAATGAAGAAACATAGCTAGGATTTTATTTCCTATGAAAGGCTTTTCTTTTCTAATTCACAAATTAGTTGTATTTATTTAAAATTTCATCTTTGCCTCCATATATGCAGATTTTACCTTGACTGCTGAGACATCCCCTCAAACTTGTTTGCAGCCTTAGTTGAAGGTGGGCCTAAATCATTACCTGAGGTGAAAAAGACAACAATTAAAAAAAAAAAAAAGTCATTAGGATAAATGAAATATAATCAGCAGAGGGTGAAATTTAAGGCAAAACATGTATAACTCTATGTCTAACTCTATCTTCTATACAACAGATCTAAAAGATAATTTATAAATTTATTCTTTATTAATGATTTTGCAGCTGAAAAAGCAGGAAGGACCAGAATAATCCAAGATGACCTTTCATATAACACATTTCAGAACAATCCACTGGTAGCTCTCATCTCCTGGCAAGGGAAGACTGAATGACATTGCTGTAGGGCATTTGTTTTGAAATAGTGTTTCAATTTTCTCTGAATAGGAGATACAGCAGGCCAGTAGCAGATAAATTTTTCACAGATGTTTGTATTTTGCACTGTGAGGCACATCTTTTTAAAACGACCATGAATATGATTCACATTAAATTTCTAAGGACTGGTATTTTATCCTATGTAAAGAACAACCTTTACTGATTTAGTGACTAAGTTTGTATGTTCCCATAATCTGCACTTTAGCAACTGGTAAAGAAAAGATCCTGGGTACACAGAATTCTGTCAAAAGGCAGCAAAATCCAAACCCAAGTGCTCTGGACTCCTTCAGCAGAAAGCTTCTCTTCATTAGCAGTCTCCATTTTCAAGGTATAATGATACCAACTCATTTGGTTTAGTGCCCTTTCATCCCCCTTTGCCTCTCCTTTTACAGCGTGTCTTAATCTCAGAACCAGCTTCAACAACCATTAGTAAATTTTTTCATTGAAAGAGATGCAAAGTGACATTTAATGATCCAAGAACACAAAATACTTCTCATTCAAAAGAATGACACATTTTTCTAAATACCATTCTTGGCGCATTGATGTCTAAATGAAACAGCAGAAAAGGCTCATGCTGTGCCTTGCTAAAAATATGTTTGTGTTTAAAAGTGGTGCAAAAAAAGGAACTAAGGTAAAACAGCAAACATGTAGATCCTATGGATAAAGGAAGGAAAAATATCTCATGGTTGCTATGGAAATACAAAATAATCTACATGACATTTTTAGAACATCTCTGAATAGTAACTCAATTTGCTTAGACATAAGCTAAGGATTGCTCTGCTTGAAACTTCAATAAATGCACAGATTAAAAGACAAATGCTGAAATTCAACATAGCAAGAAATACAACACAGAAGAAAGCTTCTGAAAGGAAAAGCAGTGAACATCTGACAATATCCAAGAAAAAACACAAAGGCAGATAGAAGAAACTCCCTCTTTTATAAACACAACATTTAATACTTGCTTAAAAATCCAAATGGACTTTGAAACAAGCTTTTGTACAGATCTCAGCTAAAAAAAAAAAATAGGGAGAAGAGGCCCCTCTTCCATTCACTGAAGTTTAGTTTGCCCTGAAAAGCAGTGAAGATGCAGGAAAAGCAATATTTTTTGGCCCTGCTCTGACAAGGTGCTTTACTGCTACAGGCTTCTTCATCGTCAACTGCACACCTGCACCTTTCCCATATTTTCTTCTTCCTTTATCTGTTGCCTAATGTGTTTAAGGAAAAGTTGGCACCTGCTTAGCATCTAATCCTATCACACCTTTCATCCTATTACTGCTACATTATAGAGTATTCCAGTATATGGTACTTTGGGTGCGGTTTTGGACTTCAATATTTGGGATTTTTTACATATTTGAAGTTCAAGCTCTTCAAAATGTTTTTACTACCACTGAAAAAGGGCTGTTAGACTCCAGAACATAGGAAACATTTTTTTTCCATATCCCAGACCTCTGAGATGTAGAGAACTGAAAAGATTCCACTATTTTTATTCCTTGAGAGAAAGTCTTTGTTTTTCATTGGACTCTATACTTCCCTTCATATTGAATCCTAGATTAAATCACACATGAGTACTCCATGATTACTACATTTAACTCAATTTGCTGAAAAATGGTGCCTTTAGGCTATCAATTTTTCTTTTAGGCTAGAAATTTTGTGTTTGTACTAGAATACAGAGAGGATTCTCTTAAGATACAAGTAGCTTATGGATGATGCACCTATGTAAGCATTGGATTCCAGTTTAAAAATTTACAGACTCATGGAAATCCTGCCACCAAGACTAGAATCACATGGGCCTGAGATTTATAGCTACCAAGAAAATTTGACTGAATAGAGCAATGTTTATTGCTCCATGCAATTTTTCTATTTTAAATATTGCTTCCTCCAAAAGAGGAAGAATCTGAGTAGTCTGGGAAATAGTTTCCAAAAAGCATCTGTCAGAAAGGCATCCTGGTAAAAAACCCCAAAACATTACAATGCAGTTTCTGTGTAACTTCTGCTGGTAGCAGGATGCAAGCCTATCAGTCTTTGTGTATGTACAGACAACATCACAAAAGCCAAAAACATATTAAGACAACACATTCCCACCAGTGAGGTGTGAACACTCGACGGGAGAGGCGTGGCCCAGAGCCCAAGATGCTCCTGTGGCAGCTGTGGGACCTGCACAGACACAGAGGGGTCTGGGTGCCCCAAAGCTGCATCCCTGCAGCTGCTTCCTGAGCTGGGCACAGCAGCAGCAGCAGCAGGGCAGAGGCAGAGGCAAAGGCAGAGGAGAGCAGTGGCTGAGGGGCCGGGGTAAGGGCAGAGCCTGGGCAGCTAGGGCAGAGACAGGGAGGCAGTGGGGGAGATTGGATTGGGCCCCAGGGGAGCGTGGAGGATTTTCAGCTTTCTCAAGTGAGACTCGGCTGCAGCAGCCTGGAAGGCAGAGTGACAGAAGATAGAACTGCTGATTTATCTGAGCTGACATTACATCAAGCTGCAATCATTGGAAAGCAAGCACCAGGTAAAAAGAAACCAAAGATCATATATCAGCCATCATAAAGGTTTTCCCCTGCCCTTTTGTTTTGCATTTCAAAACTCACCCCAAGGAATTGGGCCCTTATTCTGGGGTCCATGAGGTAGTGGGCTTGGTGGGTCAGAGAGGGTTCTTTTGTGTCCTGGGGGTGGGGGAGGTGGTCTCTTCTTGGAAAGAGTGGAGCTGCCACTAGAGGTTTGAGTGCTTAGAGGGAGGGTTGAAGGTGGGCCTGCAAAATAACAAACAACCTTCTTACAAATACATGTGCATAAACATCAAAGCAGCACTGAAAAATTCACAGTCAGACCCACAGCGAAGTGCAGCAAAAGACTAAAATAAAAAGACAAGCCATGCCAAAACACTGTTTAGATTAAACAACACGTCCACCACATTTTTAACCATCTCAGCTGTGGGAATATAAGTAACTTGACAATAGAATGACATGTGTACTTATGTTTAAAAAATACAGGATTAATCACGCCAAGATTTCTAATTTTAGGCATTGTTCAAAAAAAAAAAAAAAAAAGCATCATGAAATATTAAAATTAAGTAATATTTAGCACATGGGATTGAAATTGCTGTTAATTTATACCAGAATGAAAGTGCTTTCTATATGCTCTAATATGTGGGGAGGTTTATCAGCCCTCCAGACCATCCCGTACAAATTTTGTTAATATATTGGAAGGCAGGAGGAAAGAAATACAAATATGTCTACAAAGTTTCCTTTCACTTTCAAAATGAGATTTTTTGCTTGAGAAGATTTTCTGTCATTCCTTTTTCTTTTTTTCTGTAGATCAAATACATCAAACTTTGCATTCCAAAAGCAATGCAAATTGTTGCACATGGTATGAATAAAATAAAATAAAGATAAGTCCTTTCTGGGACTGAGATTAGATATTTCATGGTAGCACTGTTTATAAGAGCCTGCGCAGTCACCCTTACCCTTAAATACTTTAATTTCCCTCTGTTTTAATGCTGGCACAAGTATTATTCAACACAATGCATGTTTTACACAACATGGGAACAGATACAGCTTGAAAGACAAAATAACCCAGTGGGAAGACAAGAGTTATTCCTAATCAGCTTCACCATTGACCTTCACAAACGTCTCTAACAAGAAGCTCAAGCAAGCAGAGCAGGGCGCAAGCGGCAGCGAGGGGACGGCTGCTCGAGTCAGCTGCCACCACTGCCCTAAGAAATGACTCCTAACACTTTCTGCAGCAGTTCTGCACTAGGCTACAACAGCTCCAGGGGATTTGTTGTTGGGGTGTTTTTTGCTACTTTGTGGGTTTGTTGGTTTTGTCTTTTGTTACTCTAACCAACAACTAAGACTTCACTACAGTCTTCACTTGCAGTAAGTTGGGCATGTCAGACAGCTTTGCCATCAGCCTGGATAAATGCAGAAAATTGACATAAAAGTTTAAAAGCAAACACTATTGATACCTGAAATTTCAATTCTATTGTCAGTCTATTTTTAGCACTGTAGAACCAACTTGCCTATTTTTGAAAAGCTATCTTATTTGAACATTTAAGACAAAATTTAAGACATGTATTTAAGACAAAACCTTAATAAACTTTCATTTAGTTACTTGACATATCTCTTACCATGCAGCACACAAAACTTAAGCTGCCTTCTTTAAAAATATTTATGAATATTCTCTATAGAAAAACCAGAAATGATCAATACCTGCATTCCTTCCCAAATTATTATATATTACAGAAATATTGAAATCAGTGAAAAATATTTGTTAAAATTCCTTAGGTGAAACATTTAACACTGACAAAAGTAACTTCAATAACTCTAAAAGGACGAATCTGTTTGTCATATATTTTCAGTAGGTAACCTCCCTCTTTGTTATAAACAGAAAAGAAAAATTTAATAGAACTGCCCCTAATGAGTCAATAATTCAATCTATTCTCTTCCAGATTCAATCCTGGAAAGCCTTCTGCTGTGCAGGAGGATCTCTCAATCACAAGCCCAACAGATATTTTGGGCCTAGCTTAATTAATTGGTTACTTTTGTAAATCAAATTACATATTTTGCAATTGTTCCTCTCAATTTACTTCCAAGTTCACAAAACCATTAATTGACAAGTCAAATGCCAGTGCATTTAATGATTGTTCCCCAGTTTGCATCCTCACGCTTTCTCTTTTTTATTTTTTCCGTGAACTTAAGTAAGCAACACAACTTAAACTGTGCATTGAGAGGTTTCGGAAAGCAAGACCAACTTTTCTCATTCTAAATTTTGATTGATGATCTCTTAAAACTCCTGCAAGTTACCGATTCTTTCTTTCAGAAATGCAAACCAAAAGTTGTTTGGATTTGTTGATGTAACGAAGATGTACCTAGGAATGCCAAGGGGGCAGGGATAGGCACTATCCGCTGTTAACAGTGAGGCTGTTCTTAAAGCAGGTGGCAGCCACAGCCGCGCTGTCCGAGCAGCGTTTTTGTCCCTCGTCCCGACACTCGGCGCGAGGCTTTTCCCACGGTCCCTCCGCCCCCTGGCGGCGGCTGCGCGCACTGCACCGCGCCCCGCCCACCGGTCACAAACCACCCCGAACTGGCCTAGAGCGGAAAAAAGGGCAGGAAAGGCATTGAAGTAGTATTGTGCGCTTTCCGCAAAAATTCAGCTTCAGACATGGCGTGGAACTACGACTTTAAATTGCCAATAAGAGGGAGAAATCTTCTCTACAAAAATAAACTAGTATAATTTAAAAAAAAAAAACCTTAAAATTATGTTATATAATGTTTTAGATTTCACATTAGTTATACATATCCAGACATTACTGAGGAATTAAAAAAAAAATCCCTTCACACCTTTGAGAAGTTCACATGGCATACAAAGTGATGGGGAAAAGGCGTTTAAGGTATTACAAATCATACTTTCAGACTCCTAGCATTTGTTTCTGTATTAAACTCACAGAAGGAATAAATATGAATACAAAAGTCATACACCAATGATTACATGGCTGAAATACAAAACAACTTAGCTTCAAATAAAAACAAAATAAAGAAAACTTCAAAACATAATTTCAGAAAGAGGTATAAAATGACATCATGCTTTGAATACAGAAAACATGGGGAAAGTTCTTGACACAAGTCCTTCTCATGGACACAACTGGTGAAATAATACAAGACCTGATGAGGTATGAACTGTCCGTACAACTATCACAAAATACTCTGTATCACAGAATCACTTATGTTGGGAAAGACCTTTGAGATCATCCAGTCGGACACTGCCAAGTCCTCCCCTAAACCACATCTCTGCTCCTGCGCCTTTGGGATTTCCTTCTTGAGCAATGTCCTGGACTCCTTCTAGGCTGTCTCCCAGGGGACTCTTGTCAGCCAGGCTCCTAAACAGGCCAAAGTCTGTCCCTTGGAGGTCCAAGGTGGCAGCTCTGCTGATCCCCCTCCTTACTTGTCCAAGAATTTGTGATCCCTGTGCTCCAGACAGCCTGCACCACCCACAAGTCCTTCTCTCTTTATGAACAGCAGGTCCAGCAATTGCCTTCTCTTGCTGGTTCCCTCACCAGCTGAGTGAGGAAGCTCTCTTCCACTGACTCCAGACACATCCTAGACATTCCTGCCCCATGAGAACAAGGGCCAGCAATTGTGAGACTTCTCCCAACTGCTTACAGGGTATCTCATCTGCCTCTCTATCCTGGATGGGTGGTCTCTAACAGATTCCCTCCAGAATATCTGCCTGTTGACACCTGTGTGATATTCCTAGTTATACAAGGCTTGGTTAGATATCTTTAAGCAGTAATCAGAGCAGTTACTAGGTGGAAGGAATTTTGTGATCTTAACCAGGCAGCAACTGAGCCAGTTATTTCCTCTCCAATAGATGACTTAGTCATGATTTCTCACACAGCTGAGAAGTTCACATTTCATAAAGGACATTTTCCTAACACAAGCAAATAAACAAAAACCAGAAGAAAACCCCAACAAATTTGACCTAGAAGATTTTCCTTTTGCTTCTGTTGGGCTTTCTTTTCCTCAGTTACTGGGAAGGAAATACTTACAGTACTAACTGTTGTCATGTTTTATTACTTTTTCATATTACCAAGATCAGGCTTTCATGTGTAAACAGATGAAATAATCTCAAAATTATTGTACTAAGTTAAATAACTGGATAAGGTGTGCAATTAGTAGTGCATTGCCCTTTAGGGTTTGTGCAGTTAGTGTAGTAAAAATTCATTTGTTTACTTCTGAAACCAGGCAGAGCTGTTGCCACCCAATCATGAAATGGTGGGTTTAGAGTGTAAAAACTTCACAAGTGTAATTTTTTTCACCACTTAATGAGACATAGGGAGGAAAAACAGAATTCCAGCTAATGGTAGGTAGGATGGACACTGCAAAGGAAAGTAACATATTAAAAATAGTATTTTCATTACAAGTGTTGCTATCCTTATTTTCATATTTCTTATGAGTGACTTACTGCATAGATATTAATAAAACCTTTTCAGTTTGTCTTACTTCAGATCATGTATTTTCAGTACTGAAGAGTATAATTAAAGACAAAATGATCATGATCACTCTGAATAAGAAAGCTCAGAATATACATGGATTCAACATTACCATTTGAAGTACATTAGATAATTAATAAAGCTTAAATAAAGGTTCAGCTTAAAAAGAAAAAGGTACATACAAGTTATACTAAAGAATTTTGAGTCTTGGGTTGATTCAGAAATAGAAGAGCCCATGAAACCAATAGTCATCAGCTACTATTCCTTTAATTCCTATTATGGATTTAAAAATACAAAGTCTAAGTGGGCTAAGTAGCATTACTTAATCAAAATGTGCAACACATTTATAAGAATTATTTTTAAAAAAGTATCCAAATATATGCAAGAGAAGTATAGAATCCTGCAAGCATTCAGAAGAAACAAGATGACCTCAAAGGCTGAGGTGATGGAAATAGGAATAAATAATTTGTGCTATAAATTAAGAATTTCAGTTGCAAATGAGCAGAGACTGTGTAATGCCTGCTACACCACAGTATGATACAATTAGGAAAAAAACCAGTACCAAAGGATTCTTTGATATGGCATTTTCAGTAGAAACTGCAAATTTTACTGCTGTCCCGACACTTCCAGCCAGTTGTATTTCAGAAAGCTGATTTAAACAGCAAAGGTACAAAGAAGAGTTAGTGTGATGAAAGAGTAACTTGAACCCCAAGATAATGAAAATATTCTTCAATCAGATAAGACAAAATACTCTTGGTTTGTTTAGTGTAACACCCCAGACATGGAGACCTGTACAATTTCCATCCAGGCAGCACCTTGACACGGCCACCAGCCACAGAAAAACCATCAAAGCTGAAGGGCAATGTTGGAACATGCTCAAAGTAACTTAGCAAACTCAAGAAGATTCCTAATCCTGTGTGCAATGCAGTCAGACAACTTCTAGAAGTTACTAGTAAATTCAAATAAACTAATTTGGTTAGAAATTGCGTCTAACCTAGTGAAGGAGCTGGGAGTCTGCAGTAGCAGTGGACTGGAACCACAAAGAAAGTGCCTTTGGGTTTAGGTATCTCATGTTAGAGACAGAGTGTAAACAACCTTGTAAGTGCTGAAGATCCAAACTTAACTTTGTGATACAGAATTTATCCCTGACCTCCATGTTCCTCTGGGATAAACAGGCAGAACCACTACATTAGCTTTCAACTAATGTGAAGGTAACCTGCATTAGGCTGCCTAGCACTCCTCCAAAGCTAGTTAGCAACATTATCCTCACACTGCATTTGCAATGAAGGTTGAGCAAAATTTTATTTAGCTACTGTGGCAAATCATGCAACTACTTAAATATTGGGGTTTTTTTCTTTTAAAGCTTTTTGTAAAACAATAGGTAGAAGACCTTCTAGATGTCTGGAGCCATAATGCAGAATAAACTGAAAAGAGCAATAAAAAACCATGATTTTGAGAGTATTACAGGGTAACAATTGGACTAAGAACACAAGTAAGTTGAACCTGAATAAGCTTAGATAAACTATTGAAAAAGGCACAGTGTGGTTGGCTCAGGCAGCCACAGCACTCATTCTGTAATTTTCATTCTGTTAGGATTAACTAAATCTGTAGCAGAGATAGCAGCAAGTAAGATGTATCCACAAATGAGACAGTGTGGAGTAAAATACATGAAGGCTCCAGCATTTTTACAAATATTTTGAAAAGTTATCAAATGGAAAATCTGGACATGAGTTATAATAATGTATGGAGAAATTTAAAACATCCCCATATCACCTCCTCCAACTATTATACCTATAAAATTATTTTTAGCCAGCATGTTCACTGAAAATAAAAACCATGAGCAAGAGTGATGTGGGGTGTGTAAATTCCTTTAAACTTCTCTCCCCAATACAAGTTCAGTGGATGGCTTCCTGACCACTGTGGCCCCTCAAGAACACCAAAGAACTCTACTACCCAGGAATTTCACTGGGCAATGAAACAGAGGGCTACAGGGAAGGGGTTTCCTTAAAAAAACACCTTGTTTTGGAAAAACAGTTTCATGTGCATGTCTCAAAGGATGAAAACCCATGAAACTTAAAAATTGTCTGCCTCCTTCCAAAATGCAGATCTACCTGCTATCCATTCCCTGCAGAGTTTATGTCCTAGTAGGGGGGTTCATGTTATCTGCTAGGGCCTCAGAGCAGCACAGGGACAAAGATCAGATTATGTTTTCAGACAGAAGGTAAACTTAAATTTAAATATAGATTCAGGGCTTTTGTTACTCTTGCTGTTTAAGGAGCTTAGTGAAAAAAAGTAACACTATGTTTTCATATAATCTTAAACACAAGATATTCAAATGAACTTTTTGAACAAAACCACACATCTGATAAGTAAGCTTGTGTAAACTTCAGTGTAAGGGATATACTCTATTACTATT